>JASANF010017283.1:0-11493 GCA_030248245.1 Trissonchulus sp. WLG1_4
TTTCTGGCATATTTTTAGGCAAAATTTTATGGGGGGGGGGGCGCGATGGGAGGGGCAGCCCCCCCCCCCCAGGGATGGGGGGGGGCGTCGACCAAAAGGGGGGGGGGGCGCAATCAATTTTCACGATAAAACACTATTTTTATAAGAAAAAATGGTTATTATACGCTAAATGTTACGTTTTCATACGTTATTATAGCTACGCTAATACTAAATTTAGCCAAAAAGGACTCAAAAACCCGACGAACACGACATTGCTACAGCTAAAAATTCGCTAAAACGTCCTTTCGGAAAAAATTTTGGGCTATGGGGAATGGGGGGGGCACCCCATCTGAAATGGGGGGGCTCAAAATGGGGGGGGGGGCGCGACCAAAATGGGGGGGGGCTCCGGACCAAATGGGGGGGGGGCGCCCCCCCCAGCACCCCCACTAAAAATATGCCAGCATTTTGTAGAGCAAAATCAGATCAGCGCGTAGCTGATGTGTCGCAAGACACTGGATACCAAAGTGGCGCAAGCGTTCTTCGTATGGCAGATCGGACAGGCCAGGAACCATTCGAGTCACTCTTCTTTGAACGCCTTCGACCAAAATTATATCACGAGCATAATGAGGGCACCAAACGGTGCAACAATACTCGAGGATGAGTCGGATTAGTGATCTGTGGAGCTTTCTCACGATACAAACACGTTTGTTGCAGATAATTCTTCTGACGCAGTGGACGACGTTTTCAGCTTTTCTTACGGCGTCGACGCAGTGACTGGAACATTTAAGGTCGTCGGACATCGTAACACCAAGATCGCGTATGCTGCGACAAGCCTGCAGCTGCTGACCAGTGACCACCATATATATAGTGGTAGCGAGTCGGTAGGCCGAATTTATTATTTCACCACTATGCCATGTGCATTGGTTGTGTGCACGCTTTAAATCTGCCGTCGTGGCTCTTTCCAAGCACCCCATGCAATGGAATTTTTTTGACGGGTGCTGTGTAGTGAATTTCGTGGATTTCACTTTTAATTGTTGTGACCTGCCGTTTTATTTTTTTATCCATCTGTCGTTATTGGGGTTCAGTAAATGTAGCTTTAGTATATCTTAGCTTGAGACCGAACAGTTAAGTGAAATTTATATTTTAATTAGGTTACGGATTGAACATAAATTTTATTGACCTGATCATATTTCATCTGAAGATGTGAACGCATAGAGGAAAGAAACCTCAGCTAGGGCTGGGCACGGCTATGAAATCATGGTCCGTGTTCACTGCACACGCATATTGTCGAAGGTTGCTATGTGCTAACGCTAGCGAAACGCTAATGCTATTTTCCGCGTGTACACTGTACACGCTAATATTCTGTGTAGCCGTGAGCTTGGAACAATGCTGAGCTGTCAGTACCTAAATGCCGTTATTATCTTGAAGAATACAGCTTGCTCACATACACTGTATGAAGTAACACACGCGGCAAACTATTTGCGCATGGTTAGAGGCTAATTTGTATAAATCCTGCAGCCCAAACGAACACTTGTTCTTAATCTTTTAAATCTGGTAGTGAAACCGGTTACACTAGCCGTTTAGAGTAAACGGTCACACTATCCGCGGTTACTGTTTCTTAACGTGTGCACGCTGTAACCGCGGATAGTGATCCCTAACCGTGTGTGTGTGTGTGTGTGTGTGTACGCGCCAAGCTTTACACAGTTACACGCGTGTGCACTGTACACGGTTCGTACCGTGTAACCGTCCCAGCCCCTAACGGATAGCCCCGGTTTCGGACTTATTTCGTCCGTCTAAGCCTGAGCCTAAGCCTAAAACAAACAAGCACGTTTTGCGAGTACAGATAAATTAGTTTTGGATAGAATTCGTTGTGACATGCTGTAAGGCTGAGGATATTCTTCGAATATAAAACGCGGCGGAAAAAGTATTTAAAGCAAGACTTTTACATACATAACAGGTCAAACTGCAATGTGTTTTCGTGATTTCATCTTGCTTTCAAGTTAAGTTTCACATAAGTTAAAAACTAATAACCGTTTTGTAAAAACTGAGTATAAATGCTATTGCACTCAAAACACCATTTTAGCGGCAGGTGCTAAAACCGCACATTTACGCAAAGCCAGCGTCAACTGCGAAGATTTTGTCGCAGCGAAATGCCATCATTCTTGCTACCGAATGGTTTTGTAGGTAATGCTTCTACATAATATTCACATTGTTCAGGTTCTAAAGTGCTGATAAATAATAATCTAGAAAACATTGTTGCGACAGGTTTCGTCATTTTACTGTCACTGCATGTAAAAATTTTCAGAACGCATTTGCTATGTGTGATGATCTGTTCGCTGTAATAATGTGCGTCTGGCTATACCTGATGCTTTTGTGCATCAAGCCCGGTTCACACTGAGCCTTAAAACTGCAGTTTTAAGGTTTTAAGGTTTTAAGTTTTAAGAGTAGTGTTCACACTGCAGTTTTAAGGTTTTTAGTTTTAAGGTTTTAAGGTTTTAAAGTTTTAAGGTTTTAAGGCGGAGCGTTCACACTGCAGTTTTAAGGTTTTAAGGTTTTAAGTTTTAAGGTTTTAGGGTTTTAAGGTTTTAAGACAGAGCATTCACACTGCCGTCCACAGTTTTAAGTTTTAAGGTTTTAAGCTTCTTGAGAAACTTGAGATGAATATATGTTATCTCTTAAAACCAGTTTTAAGAAACAGCCAATCACAGACGTGGTGTGAGCTCACGTGCTCACTTCTAGTGGTCAAACTGATCAGCTGGTTTGACTGCGCTATGTTTATTACTATAATGAACAGTTTGAAAGTCAGAGGCACCTTTTTCGTGCATCCAGTACGGGATGGAAGTCTCGGTCCTGTTCTCGGTCTGGGTGTTGAAAACCCGAGACTAGCCCAGTCTCAGTCTCGGTTTTGGTAGTCGAAAAGTATCGGTTTATACCCGGTCTCGGTTTTTCGAAGTTGTCAAAAAATTTTCTGTGGTTCCCACTTTGGTTTTTATCTTAGGCAGAAATTCTTTTTAGGAAATCTTCGTTTTACAGAAAAATTATAGAGTATAAGTATATATATATATATATATATATATATATATATATATATATATATATATATATATATATATATATATATATATATATATATATATATATGTATATATATATGTATATATATGTATATATATATATATTATATTCTTTACTAATAGTCTTTACCGGACAACCTTTTTTATGCCAATTTTCCATATTTTCCATATATTTTCCATTTAACACATCCTGTGCGATTTAACAAAAATTACTCCTTTCAAAGCATTATGTAGCTCAAACTTAAAACTTAAAACTCCAGTGTGAACAGCAGCAAACCTTAAAACCTTAAAACCTTAAAACTTGAAACCTTAAAACCTTAAAACTGCTGCTTCTAGTGTGAACGCTTTTTGTTAAAACCTTAAAACCTTAAAACGTTAAAACTTAAAACCTTAAAACTTAAAAATGCAGTGTGAACACAATCCTTAAAACTAAAAACCTTAAAACTTTAAAACCTTAAAACCTTAAAACTTAAAACAGAAGCTTCAGTGTGAACCGGGCTTAACGCGCGCATATAAAAACTCCAGCGTGATAGCCAGGTCAGGTTAGCACACACGAAGAACACACACGCACACACATTACATGCATTTCTAGGACCTACCAACTTTTCACGTGCAATTATACACATGAACAAAAGATACGTGTTAAAGTGAGCAACTGTACTATAGTATATACGCGGCGGCTGAGGCCGCCGCGTAAAAATTTAGTCTTCAAAGCCCCATCAAATGTCAAATCTATCACATATCAAATATCAAATCCAAATGCCCAATCTTCAACACAGGCGATAACATTAAGGGAATAGTTTGGATATCTGAATAAGCTGAAAATCCGGGATTCGATTCTTTCAGTTTACTTTCAGTATCTTCTTTGTCATTTTGTCCCTAGGCAAGTCCAACAAAAGTGCTTGCCCACATGTTGCAATTTATTGCTGGATCAAACATAGGAGTCAAGCCCAATCTGCTGCAAAAGCTTCAGTAAGCGTTAAGCATTCTTTTTCAAGTAAATTGACCAGAGGTCATTTAAAACCTGTTGTGCAGCGGTATCTCGTTATACGGTATGAATTCCTGAGGTGGGTGCTTAAAATGGCTTTCATCGCCTTCAGATAAAATATTGCATAAAATATTGCAACTCACTTAAACTTTGAATTAAGTTGTTTGGTAAGTAAAATTTTAGTGTAAATATATAAACCAGGGACACAGAATGTTGGTACAAAATGCAATCAAAGTAACACAAGTGCGTCTGCTGAGGAAGAAAAATATATTTATGATTTGTGCTAACTATAAAAAGCTTCAATAATTGGCAAAATGAATTATTGAAACAGCAATGTTGATTCAAAAAAATGCGACCGAAACCCAGGGATCGAACCAAAAACATTTAGATCTATAGTCTACGCTCTCCCAACTGAGCTATTTCGGCTACGATACACGATAGATAAAAATTTTTAACAATTTATCTGCAAAAAGTTTGACGCCCACGATGAAGTTTTAGGTTGATAATAAGGATAAAATAAAAAAAACAAAAAAAATTAATATTTTATTAAAAAAAAAAAAATTTAAAATAATATTTGGAATTAAAGAGTTTAAAGTTTAGTAAAAACACAAAATTCCCTAAACTATAAAAACAATAACACACACAAACCCACACACTCACAACAAAAAAAACAAGAAAGTTTTATATTAACAAACAAACATCAATGACGAAAGAGACGGGATAGGCTTAGGCGGAAGCGAGTTAAAAATAAACCCAAGCGAGGGGGATTCCAGACCCCACACCTCTCCCTTCCGCACCACCTAATGACATAAAGCACAACACAAAGACGAGTTCCCCCCCCCCCACATATAACACAACCCCCGCCCCACTAGAACCAGCGGGGGAAACACCGCAAACCACATCCCGCGCCCGCGCTTGGGGCGCAGCCAGGTGTGAAGTTTTTATGGTCTATATTCCAAGTCCGAACCGAAGTGTCTCCGTCCTAGGCTAAAAGATAGGGCCTTAGCTCGCTCACTACCCAGAAACTACCCTAAACCCATAAAAATACGTAAACTACGAGCAGAAGCCTGAAAACATCAAGAAAACACAGAAAAACCGGATAGAATACTTTTATTAATGGTATAAATGCAACATGGGGCAGATATACAGAATTTGGGGCAATACAGAAAACAGACACAACCCGCCGGGGAAAGCCAACCGACCGTCGTTAAAATTCGTGGCTACTCTGAACTCTAAGCCAAAGGCAAAGCGAAGTCTACTCACACTTGTGAATAGGTTGACCGTATGTTTAAATGTTTTGAATAGAAAGACAAAAGAACTAGTTTTAAGGCCTATTCACATTTGTAACACATACTTCACATCCCTCTCTCTCCGATAAAGTTCGGCCCGAACTTTTACCATAGGAAATTTCTAAGAGGTTTTTGAGAAAGGAAGTCAAAATTCAAGGGAAACTCAAACAGACCCGTTCCCTAAATATGGGGATATATCTGCAGAAACACACACATGACTAGTAATTATAACAAATACGAACAAGGCATAATACAAAACGAATGTGACAAATACCCGAGACAAATTGGCAGTTATAGGAACGGTTCTAGGTTCGTTTTCACGTGAGTTCTAAGAAATTTGAGGTGTGGATCTTTTTCCATTTCGGTCGAGGTTTATACCTTGACCCTCCCTCTCTCTCCGATAGACAAAATGAAAATTACAGAGTTCAGAGTCGGGAGAGGGGTCGGATCAACGCAGGGAAACCTTAATTTTACGAATCTAAAACCGCTCAATTCAGACAAACAATATATATATTATGCAAAGACAATTTATATACCGAGGGGGGGAAGAAGAAGGGGTATCTTGCTCTAGTTTCGAATTTAATTTTGGTTGTGCGCCTTTGTTTTTGATTATACTTTGTGCCTTGAAATAAATAATAGATGTATTGTTGTGCTTATATATAAATCTAACCGTAATTTTAGTTTTTAGTCAAGTTTTGGAAAGAGGCCTTCATCACTTCTAGGCCGGTCAGTGGTGCTTGCATAGCTCCATTGGTGGGTATATTCCCTTACTCAGGGACACGTGGAATCCTTTCCACTTCACCACACCTGGGAGACCTCGGCCAAAATCGTACCAAACAAAGCAGAAACGGCCGGAAAAGATATGCGTATACACGCTTGCTCTGCACCTTCTCTGACCCATTTTTGATATATGAAATTGATCTATTACGGTAATGTTACGTATGTACGGTCCCTTTTGCCGTATTGCGATTCTAATTTCGTGCGTACCGTTCTTCGGCACACTGTATAGTGTATGCGCACCTGGTCATTGTTTTCAAAACCCAAAGGGGAAGGAAAATAGGAACAAAAGAGAAAAGGTTACTGTAGAAATTTACGCGACCAAATTTTAAGAATTTTAGCACCCACATATCATCAAAACAAAAGAATAATACTTGAGCATTTATAATACGGAATTTCAAAATTTGAGCAAAATTATACATGGCAATGATTAAAGCAAAATAGATTTGGTTAATTCAACACAGCAAAAAAAAGAACAGGACACAAGAAACTAAACAAGTATAGAACACGACAGACATACAATGAAAATTCAGTATTATGCAAAATTTTAGTTAGTTTCTCTTTTTAGGTTCGACTTTTTGGGTTAATTTTTCTTCGTTATTAGTAACATTTCTACCGATTTTAGTACAGTAAATTGTTCTACTTGTGCTACAAGCACAAGGACTCCCGCAGAAAACTAAACAAAATATTCAAAACACAAGAAAATATTGTATGACAGAACAAAAATATAGAATCTACATACAAAATAAGGCAAAAATAAGTTCTGGTTATGCTTACACAGCGCAAATAAGGCAAAACAAACAAAATTAAATTCGAAATTCGAACAAGATACCCCTTCTTCTTCCCTCCCTCGGTATATAAATTGTCTTTGCATAATATATATATTGTTTGTCTGAATTGAGCGGTTTTAAATTCGTAAAATTAAGGTTTCCCTGCGTTGATCCGACCCCTCTCCCGACTCTGAACTCTGTAATTTTCATTTTGTCTATCGGAGAGAGAGGGAGGGTCAAGGTATAAACCTCGACCGAAATGGAAAAAGATCCACACCTCAAATTTCTTACACGTGAAAACGAACCTAGAACCGTTCTTATAACTGCCAATTTGTCTCGGGTATTTGTCACATTCGTTTTGTATTATGCCTTATTCGTATTTGTTATAACTACTAGTCATGTGTGTGTGTTTCTGCAGATATATCCCCATATTTAGGGAACGGGTCTGTTTGAGTTTCCCTTGAATTTTGACTTCCTTTCTCAAAAACCTCTTAGAAATTTCCTTATTGTAAAAGTTCGGGCCGAACTTTATCGGAGAGAGAGGGATGTGAAGTATGTGTTACAAATGTGAATAGGCCTTAAAACTAGTTCTTTTGTCTTTCTATTGAAAACATTTAAACATACGGTCAACCTATATATAAAGTGTGAGTAGACTTCGCTATGCCTTTGGCTTAGAGTTCAGAGTAGCCACGAATTTTAACGACGGTCGGTTGGCTTTCCCCGGCGGGTTGTGTCTGTTTTCTGTATTGCCCCAAATTCTGTATATCTGCCCCATGTTGCATTTATACCATTAATAAAAGTATTCTATCCGGTTTTTCTGTGTTTTCTTGATGTTTTCAGGCTCCTGCTTGTAGTTTACGTATTTTTATGGGTTTAGGGTAGTTTTTGGGTAGTGAGCGAGCTAAGGCCCTATCTTTTAGCCTAGGACGGAGACACTTCGGTTCGGACTTGGAATCTAGACCATAAGTATTTCACATATATATGTTAACCTTAACATCGAACGAAAACTTCAAACTGAGCATCAAACTTTTTGCAGATAAATTGTTAAAAATTTTTATCTATCGTGTATCGTAGCCGAAATAGCTCAGTTGGGGAGAGCGTTAGACTATAGATCTAAATGTTTTTGGTTCGATCGGGTTTCGGTCGCATTTTTTCGAATCAACATTGCTGTTTCAATAATTCATTTTGCCAATTATTGAAGCTTTTTATAGTTAGCACAAATCATAAATATATTTTTCTTCCTCAGCAGACGCACTTGTGTTACTTTGATTGCATTTTGTACAACATTCTGTGTCCCTGGTTTATATATTTTACACTAAAATTTTACTTACCAAACAACTTAATTCAAAGTTTAAGTGAGTTGCAATATTTTATGCAATATTTTATCTGAAGGCGATGAAAGCCATTTTAAGCACCCACCTCAGGAATTCATACCGTATAACGAGATACCGCTGCACAACAGGTTTTAAATGACCTCTGGTCAATTTACTTGAAAAAGAATGCTTAACGCTTACTGAAGCTTTTGCAGCAGATTGGGCTTGACTCCTATGTTTGATCCAGCAATAAATTGCAACATGTGGGCAAGCACTTTTGTTGGACTTGCCTAGGGACAAAATGACAAAGAAGATACTGAAAGTAAACTGAAAGAATCGAATCCCGGATTTTCAGCTTATTCAGATATCCAAACTATTCCCTTAATGTCTATCGCCTGTGTTGAAGATTGGGCATTTGGATTTGATATTTGATATGTGATAGATTTGACATTTGATGGGGCTTTGAAGACTAAATTTTTACGCGGCGGCCTCAGCCGCCGCGTATATACTATAGTACAGTTGCTCACTTTAACACGTATCTTTTGTTCATGTGTATAATTGCACGTGAAAAGTTGGTAGGTCCTAGAAATGCATGTAATGTGTGTGCGTGTGTGTTCTTCGTGTGTGCTAACCTGACCTGGCTATCACGCTGGAGTTTTTATATGCGCGCGTTAAGCCCGGTTCACACTGAAGCTTCAGTTTTAAGTTTTAAGGTTTTAAGGTTTTAAGGTTTTAAGGTTTTTAGTTTTAAGGATTGTGTTCACACTGCATTTTTAAGTTTTAGGGTTTTAAGTTTTAACGTTTTAAGGTTTTAAGGTTTTAACAAAAAGCGTTCACACTAGAAGCAGCAGTTTTAAGGTTTTAAGGTTTCAAGTTTTAAGGTTTTAAGGTTTTAAGGTTTGCTGCTGTTCACACTGGAGTTTTAAGTTTTAAGTTTGAGCTACATAATGCTTTGAAAGGAGTAATTTTTGTTAAATCGCACAGGATGTGTTAAATGGAAAATATATGGAAAATATGGAAAATTGGCATAAAAAAGGTTGTCCGGTAAAGACTATTAGTAAAGAATATAATATATATATATATATATATATTATATATATATATATATATATATATATATATATATATATATATATATATATATATATATATATATATATATATATATATATATATATATATATATATATATATATATATATATATACTCTATAATTCTGTAAAACGAAGATTTCCGAAAAAGAATTTCTGCCTAAGATAAAAACCAAAGTGGGAACCACAGTAAATTTTTTTGACAACTTCGAAAAACCGAGACCGGGTATAAACCGATACTTTTCGACTACCGAAACCGAGACTGAGACTGGGCTAGTCTCGGGTTTTGACCCAGACCGAGAACAGGACCGAGACTTCCATCCGTACTGGACTGGCACGAAAAAGGTGCCTCTGACATTCAAACTGTTCATTAAAGTAATAAACATAGCGCAGTCAAACCAGCTGATCAGTTTGACCACTAGAAGTGAGCACGTGAGCGCACACCACGTCTGTAATTGGCTGTTTCTTAAAACTGGTTTTAAGAGATAACATATATTCATCTCAAGTTTTAAGGTTTTAAGAAGCTTAAAACCTTAAAACTTAAAACTGTGGACGGCAGTGTGAATGCTCTGTCTTAAAACCTTAAAACCCTAAAACCTTAAAACTTAAAACCTTAAAACCTTAAAACTGCAGTGTGAACGCTCCGCCTTAAAACCTTAAAACTTTAAAACCTTAAAACCTTAAAACTAAAAACCTTAAAACTGCAGTGTGAACACTACTCTTAAAACTTAAAACCTTAAAACCTTAAAACTGCAGTTTTAAGGCTCAGTGTGAACCGGGCTTTATGCACAAAAGCACTCAGGTATAGCCAGACGCACATTATTACAGCGAACAGATCATCACACATAGCAAATGCGTTCTGAAAATTTTTACATGCAGTGACAGTAAAATGACGAAACCTGTCGCAACAATGTTTTCTAGATTATTATTTATCAGCACTTTAGAACCTGAACAATGTGAATATTATGTAGAAGCATTACCTACAAAACCATTCGGTAGCAAGAATGATGGCATTTCGCTGCGACAAAATCTTCGCAGTTGACGCTGGCTTTGCGTAAATGTGCGGTTTTAGCACCTGCCGCTAAAATGGTGTTTTGAGTGCAATAGCATTTATACTCAGTTTTTACAAAACGGTTATTAGTTTTTAACTTATGTGAAACTTAACTTGAAAGCAAGATGAAATCACGAAAACACATTGCAGTTTGACCTGTTATGTATGTAAAAGTCTTGCTTTAAATACTTTTTCCGCCGCGTTTTATATTCGAAGAATATCCTCAGCCTTACAGCATGTCACAACGAATTCTATCCAAAACTAATTTATCTGTACTCGCAAAACGTGCTTGTTTGTTTTAGGCTTAGGCTCAGGCTTAGACGGACGAAATAAGTCCGAAACCGGGGCTATCCGTTAGGGGCTGGGCACGGTTACACGGTACGAACCGTGTACAGTGCACACGCGTGTAACTGTGTAAAGCTTGGCGCGTACACACACACACACACACACACACACGGTTAGGGATCACTATCCGCGGTTACAGCGTGCACACGTTAAGAAACAGTAACCGCGGATAGTGTGACCGTTTACTCTAAACGGCTAGTGTAACCGGTTTCACTACCAGATTTAGAAGATTAAGAACAAGTGTTCGTTTGGGCTGCAGGATTTATACAAATTAGCCTCTAACCATGCGCAAATAGTTTGCCGCGTGTGTTACTTCATACAGTGTATGTGAGCAAGCTGTACTCTTCAAGATAATAACGGCATTTAGGTACTGACAGCTCAGCATTGTTCCAAGCTCACGGCTACACAGAATATAAGCGTGTACAGTGTACACGCGGAAAATAGCATTAGCGTTTCGCTAGCGTTAGCACATAGCAACCTTCGACAATATGCGTGTGCAGTGAACACGGACCATGATTTCATAGCCGTGCCCAGCCCTAGCTGAGGTTTCTTTCCTCTATGCGTTCACATCTTCAGATGAAATATGATCAGGTCACAAAATTTATGTTCAATCCGTAACCTAAGTAAAAAATAAATTTCACTTAACCGTTCGGTCTCAAGCTCAGATAGACTAAAGCTCCAAGTACTGAACCCCAATAACGACAGATGGCTCAAAAACTAAATCGGCAGGTCTCAACAATTAAAAGTGAAATCCACGAAATTCACTACACAGCACCCGTCAAAAAAATCAACCATCAAATTTTTATTCAACAACA
>JASANF010017284.1:0-2500 GCA_030248245.1 Trissonchulus sp. WLG1_4
TATCAATCAGGACGAATGAGCGATTTATGAAATTACTTCCCGGAAAAAAAGAAACTAAAAAAAGCGGAGTATACATCAGCTCTCCCTCCTAACCAGATACCGTGTGGGAGGAGGAGGCTGCCGCTATCAGCGCCTACTCGCTGTACTCGGGACTGGCTGAAATTCGGCTTTTGGACTTGCTGATAAATCATGGCAACTGAAAGCTCCCGCTAACCTTTAATACCTAAAAATCGTAGCCGTTTAATCCGAAAAAAGAAACCTAGCTCTAGTTTATGAAAATATATTTATAAAAAATATATTCGTATGTGGGTACCTTAATAACTTTTAAATCTGTATACATGCACTCAATATAAAAAATACAAAGTTAACAAAAGCCTCAGCAAACCAAATACAAATAATATAAAAATTAGCTATTTTAAATGTGACGCAACACATTCAGTATATATACATATATACTTTATTTATTATATATCTATCACCAGAGTTATGACTGAGCTCGTATATACACATTATATGAAAAAAGCAAAAAATTTAAGTAATGCTTTATATAGTATACAGTACAATATCATATATATAATAATGTATTAAGCATGTTCGTCGCATATTATTTTGTTCAATTCAGAAAGCACAAGCAACGTGCATTGTATTTTTGTACTCTGCTGTACCTCGATGATTTGAATTTTATTCGGAGCAATTCACAGTAAAATTTTTGCCAATATAGTATAAAAACGGACGGGAATTTTTATAATACATAAATATATATTTAGCTACAATGTCAACTCGTAGATATTTGACATTTTGCCAATATGCTTAAATGTATTTGTATATACAACAATATGCGATTTAACGAAACATTAAGTACGTCAAAAAGGTCTATGTAAAGCAGTTCTGCTTACAAGTAACTCACTTTGACGAATTTGGGTGTTTTTTAGATTTGGACTGCAAAAAAGTTGAAGTTCATGTTCTAATTTTTCCAATCTACATCCAAAAGTTTTTTTTTTGCAGCAACAAAATTAAAATGTGTTCTGTCTTGAAGGGTAGCTAAAATTGAAGTAAGCTCAGAAAAGTACAAATTTTCGGTACCCAAAATGCGGTTATATAATATATTATAGTGTTAGGGTCGAAGGATATATTATTACTGTAAATTACGAAAACGAGTCAGTCCACGAATAGTGCATATTAGATCTGCGTGGATTATTTTGAAATTTTGCCGGCTAAACGGACATAATGTTGTACGTATGAAATAAGCCTTAAGTAGTGGAGCTCCAGCCTACGACATCAAATCTTCATAAAATATGTAGGTTACACAGAAAACAGTGCAATTTGTAAAGATACACATCTGAATATGTAACAACTCGCAATAATACTGCAACGGTTAGAAGCAATTTAAACAGAAGGAATAGGAGTGAGCTAAAAATATATCATTGACCTAACAAAAAGCAAAAAAAAAAAAACAACTAGGGATCCATTCATGAGAAACAGGCATGGGGCCATTCAGCCGGTAAAAAATAAGTGATACAGTGAGAAGACGTGTAACCGTCGCTCTCACGTAACTGAACCCCTCCATTAGGATAGGGGTGTTTACGGGTGTCGACACGTTTTGAAGCCGCGCCACAGGACGCCTGTCTTATGGACAAATTTAATTCGGCTGAAAAAGCAGCAGCGGCGAGAATTGGACGCCTTAGAGGGTGCGCCGCACATCTGACGCGCAAAACGGAGTCAAGAAATCCCTAACCCAAGACATGATAAAAACCTACAATATAACTCGGTTATCGTTTTCTCAGCAACCCACGCTTATTAGAAATCAGTTAAGGAAGATTTTTATGGGGCGGACAAAGCCTACGTTTAAGATTCATTTTCTCGGCTGCACACTTTGTGGTTCGGGTCACACTAAAACAGCCCAGCCGGCAAAACCACGCCGCTAATAGCGCAAGATCAGTTCGCTAATGTTTCCGGCTTAGGAAACACGGCTGTGTTAATCGAGCCTACAAGGGATCAATACCATGCGACACGTGGCCCGCGCTCATTTAAAGGCCCCGGGTCGCGCTTTTTGTCGCCGTTGTCGTCCGGCGGGGTCTCCGCTCCGGGGCGCGTGAGAGGGGGGGCGGGGTGAGCCGGCCAGACTCAACACACGTGCTGCGGGCCCCCCTTGTCGGCCCTCCACTGGAAATCAGCTAAAAAGGGGGTCCGAAGAGGGGGCGGGGAGGGCACGTGAGCGTTCGTCAGCCAACAGACGGGGGGCAGGAGGCCCCGGCGGGCCGGGACCGGCGGGGCGGCGCCGGGGCCGCTTGCGCGTGAAGCCGGGGCTGGGGGTCGTCCAGCTCGACTTCCTTTCAGTACCACTGGCAGAGCATCCAGCAGAGCACGGAGAGCAGCAGCAGCCCGGCCAGACAGCGCATGATGATTCCCCAGGGGGAGGCTCGGCATCGCCCGAGAAGACGGGACAGCGACACCGACCCGACCCGTCGTCCCGGCCCCTCCGGCAGCGCAGGGTCTCGGT
>JASANF010017284.1:5000-11662 GCA_030248245.1 Trissonchulus sp. WLG1_4
TTTTGGAAAATATGTATGTGTAGGCAAACTTCAGGTTTCTGAAATTGGGCTATGGTGCTCATTTTTTCAAGATTACTCTCAGCTGCGAAAGCCTTCAAATGAAACTTTGCAAATGGTTAGAACAGACATATGGAGACATCGCACTTCTTGAATTGTAATTATTATGATTTGCTTCAATGTTGTAAATGAGAAATAGGGCCTATGAGACTCGGGGGCTGTGGTGTAGTGGTTAGCATGCTTGACTTTGAAGCAGGCGGCCGGGGTTCGATTCCCGGCGCCCCCATTTCTTTCATTCTTTCTAAATTGGGGCCTCCTCTTTCTTTCAACATCAATACTATAGTGCTTTAAGGACGTCACTTTTGATAAATATTAAAATAACTAAGAATTTACCGCCACTAACTAAAATACGGCAAAAATGGTGACTCGGCAAGATAATTGTCTTTAATTTAAGCTATTGATTGTTATATTTGGTTGAGGCACCTACGTCATTTCTAAAATTAGACAAATTTTGCAAAATTTTAATTTTCATGTCGTCATAAAATTCGCAAGTGCTATCAGAGCTCTCAAACTTTGCAAAAATACTTGCCTGGTGTGTGTCTTGGTTGCGCTTAAGGAAAAACTTCGTATCAGCAAGAAAATAAAAATTATATTAATTTGATTTATTGGAAGTTACTCAGAGCGCTTGCGCTTAAGGAAAAACTTCGTATCAGCAAGAAAATAAAAATTATATTAATTTGATTTATTGGAAGTTACTCAGAGCGCCCCCTTAAGTTAGACACACCAATGCAAATAGGTGTGAAATCACTTTCTTATGCGTAACAGTTTTACTGGGGCGATCGTTTTTAGGCTTTTCTCACTGACAAGTGACTCGAAAATAAACTTGACTATGAGGTCGTTCAATCTCTAATTTCATGCAAATTTAATCTAGGGTGCTCCACGGATTTATAAGTTTTCCTGGAACCTCTTTTTAGTCAGTAGTTTTTGGTGCTGGTAATTGCATTAGTCAGGTCTTGGCTAGTCTTGTCAAATGAATTGAATTATAGCTCAGAACAGTATATAAATTAATCAGCCACACTATGTTGTGCTGCTTAGTAGTCTGTGACTTTTCGCATGCGGAACAATTTTCTGTATTTGGCTACTCGATTCATACTTATATATATACAGCTGTATGTCCGTTTAGCCGGCAAAATTGTGAAATATATAGTCACGCCACTAATTGTGACATGATCAGATTGATTGATTTTTTCGTCATTTGGCAGACTGAAGGGACATACGGCTGTAAGTGTGAATCGAGCTCAGAGTTTTTCTGTAGCCCCCAAACTTTAACCCTTTACATGTATGTATTACATGGTTATGGTCCCTGCCCAGTAGGCTTTAAAAGTACGCGCTCATTCATTTAAGTTTGTCCCTCTATTTTAATTAAGTTTAAGTTCGCAATTTGAAAAACGATCAAGTTTAAGTTGTTGTCGTTCAATTTAAGCTTAAGTATCCGACATTCCAGTCATTTGTTTGTTCTGTTTTTTCTATTATCTATAGTTGTTTTAATATTACTGTCCAGCATATTGTAGATGCACATAGGGGGGGGGGGTAGGGGGGGGGGGTGTCCACCACCCCCCTCAGACATTCGGCACCCCCCCTCAGACATTCGGCACCCCCCTCAGATATTCGGCACCCCCCCTCCGATGGCCCAAAAATGCGTAAAAAATTGAAAAACTGTAAAATTTTTTCGCCTGCGAATGAGTTAGAAAATTGTGAAAAATTTTTGGCTGTCGCCGAAAAATGGCCAAAAGTAGGGACTACCCCCCCCTTCCGGGAATGGTCAGGCACCCCCTTCCTCGCCGATTCCCCCCGTGCATCTCTGCTGTCCACACCTAATGTTAATGAGTGTTCCTGTTGTTTCAGACTATATTGTGATTATGTGGTGATCTGAGTGGATAATGGGCGAGGGCGTGATCGATGCATTGAAGACGCTGTTCGGGCAGCCGTCGTGCAAGAACGGGGGCGTGTGGAGCGTGTACCGCGAGGCGTGTCGCTGCCGGCCGCACTACAACGGCACCCTCTGCCAGCACATCCAGTGCGTTAACGGGGGGGTCCGGCTGGACAACAACACCTGTCTCTGTCCCGACCAGATCCACTACGAGGGCCTGCACTGCGAGACTCTGCGCTGCGAGAACAAGGGCCGGGACGACGGGTCGGGTCAGTGTCGCTGTCCCGCCTCCTTCTCGGGCGACTACTGCCAGCGCTACAGCAACCCCTGGGGAATCATCATCGGCTGTGTGGCCGGCCTGCTGCTGCTCTGCGTGCTCTGCTGGATGCTCTGCCAGTGGTACTGGGGCAAAAGGGAGTTCGAGCTGGACGACCCCCCTGCCCCAGACTCCGACGACCCCCAGGCCCCCTTCCGCTACCGCTACCGCTACCGGTTCCAGCGCACTGGCTCCACGGGCAACGGCAGCAGCCGCCGGCCCCCCCTCCCCCCGGCGCCCACTTGCCCGGTGCCGCCCGCGCCCCAGCCTCCCTGCTCAACCCCCCCGTATCCCCATTGGCTGACGAACGCTCACGTGCCTTCCCCCACCCCGCCCCCCTCCTACGAAGAGGCCTTGCGGACTGGCCTTAGCTCAACCCAGCTGGAGGGCGACAAGAACATAACCGTGGGGGGCCCGCAGCACATACTGTTGAGTCTGGCCAGAGACGACTCACCGGCCCCCCTCTACGCGCCCCCAGGGACAGGAGACCCCCGCCGGAACAACAACAACGGCGACAAAACTGTGGAGATTGCACGCAACACCAGTCTTTGATGACGCAGGCAGGTGCGCTGGCGTACGTCGGGCACAATGGTATTGACTATTAGGCTCGATTCATATTTACAGCCGTGTTTCCGTTCAGCCGGAAACATTAGCAAATAATCACGCCACAAGCTGATCTTATACACTATTAGCGGCGTGAATTTTCGTGATTTTGCCGGCTGAGCGGACATACGGCTGTATATTAGTATGAATCGACCATCCATGAGAAAAGTGTAGCAAGAAAATGAATCTTTTAAACGTAGGCTTTGTCACCATAAAAATCTTCCCTTAACTGATTTCTAATCAGCGTCAGTTTATAAAACGATAACCGAGTTATATTAGGTTTTTATATGTCTTAGGATTTCAGGATTATAACTGCCGTTGCGTCCGGAATGTCAGCGCACCCTCTAAGGATTAGTTCATACGCACAGCCGTGTCCTTTCAGCCGATAAATTTGTCCATAAAAAACAGCGTCTGTAGCACCAGTTTTCAAAAAATCTTGGCACCGTAAAGAAGTGTCCTCTAGCTAATAGAAAGGAGTTCCGGTACATAAAGCGACGGTTTTCTACCTTTTGACAGTCTTCTCCACTGTATCACTTATTTTTTACCGGCTGAATGGCCCCATGGCTGTCCTTATGAATGGATCCCTAGTCTTTTTTTGCTTTTGTGATGTCCTGCTTGGTCAATGATATATTTTTAGCTCACTATTATTCCTTCTGTTTTTGCAACTGCCCTTCTAACCGTTGCAGTATTATTGCCATTTCTACATATTCAATGTGTATATATTTTACCAAATTGCACTGTTTTCTGTGTAGTTTATTATGTTATGAGTATTATGAAGATTTGATGTCGTAGGCTGGAGCTCACTACTAAGGCTTGATTCATACGTACAACCGTATGTCCGTTCAGCCGGCAAAATTACGAAATAATCACGCCAGAATCTGATCCTATCCACTATTCGTGGAGTGACGTTTTCGTAATTTTGCGGCTGAACGGACATACGGCTGTAAATATGCTTCGACCCTAACACTATAATATATTATATAACCGCACAAATTTTGGGTACCCCTAATCAAGATCCTCCTTTTCTGAGCTTACTTCAATTTTCAGCTACCCTTCAAGACAGACACAGTTTTGATTTTGTTGCTGCCAAAAAAACTTTTGGAATGTATATAATTGGAGAGGATTACAAACATGAACTTCAACTTTTTTAGTCCAATCTAAAAAACGCCCAATTCGGTCAAGAGTGGCACTGAAGTGAGTTACTTGTAAGCAGAACTGCTTTACATAGACCTTTTGACGTACTTAATGTTTCGTTAGATCGCATATTATGTATATACAAATACATTTTAGCATATTACAATGAATGCGGAATGTCTACGAGTTGACATTGTAGTCCAATGTATATTTATGTATTATAAACATCCCATTTTGCGTGTGCCTCCGTTTATACTATATTGGCTCAAAAAAGTTCTGTTTTGATTATCCGAATGAAATTCAATCATCAAGAGTACAGCAAGAAGTCGAATAAATCACGCTACCTATTAAGTTTTGCTTGTGCTTCTGAATTGAACAAAATAATATGCGGACAAACATGCTTGATCATTATTCCTGTATGATATTGTACTGTATACTATATAAAGCATTACTTAAATTTTTTGCTTCATATAATGTGTATATTGTTTTTTCTGAGCTAGTCACTATTAACTCTGGTGATAGATATATAATAAATAAAGTATATATGTATATATATACTGAATGTGTTGCGTCAACATTATTGGAATCACTGAGTAAATTTTATATTATTTGTGTATTTGGTTTGCTGGGGCTTTTGTTAACTTTGTGATTTTCTGTAGAGTGCATGTATACAGATTTAGAAGTTGTTAAGGTACCCACATACGATCAAATATTTTTTATCAATATATTCATAAACTAGAGCTAGTTTCTTTTTCGGATTAAACGGCTAGACTTTTTAGTCTAAAGGTTAGCGGAATCTTTTCAGTTGCCATGATTTATAGCAGTCAAAAAGCAAATTTCAGCCATCCCGAGTACAGCGAGTAGCTACTAAAATGACGGCACCGGTTTCTAGCTCCCACAACATATCTGGTTCAGAGGAAGCTGATGTATCTCACTTTTTAGTTTACCTTTCCGGAAGTAATTTCATGAATCGTCATTCGTCCTGATTATGATAACGGGCCCAAACTGTATAGGATTGGCATTTTTAGTCAATAGTCATGCTGCACTCGTTTAATCCAGATTAGTAAAGTAGTGCTGAATGGGGTTAATCCCATCCTAGAGTCCTAGACTACATATATGTGAGCAAATATAAATGATTAGTACCTACGTGCTTGGTTAGCATTATTGTGTATGTTTTTCGTGTAGTTTTTTAATCAAATTAGTGCGCGAAAATGTCGAGTTCTTTTGGTCCGGAGGTTTAATAATGGAACTTTAAGCGTGATTTTTGAACCGTTCAAGCCTTTAGTTTATACTCCACGCGTCCTTCAGAGCATAGGACAGTTTTAGGTCAGCTTGTGTAACGCACTAACACAGTTGTTTCGACTAATTTTTAACACAAGACAGGACCCCAATTTTCCTTGTGTAAAAATTGGCTCATTTGGCTATGTCCTTTTCGTGAAACTGCTTAAGACCGGTTCATCCTTGTCCTTAAGGGCATAAAGACGGGGTCAAGGACAAAGTTCTTGTGCAGTTGCTGTAAAACAATTGACCGAATGGTATTTGTAAAACGGCTCGTTGCCGCACCTACGAATGGCCCAAGCGGGAACGGCAGGTCCCAGCTTTAGGGGAGAGTCATCCCCTGCCCTTAGCCTTAACCAAACCGTCAGCGGGGCTTCCAGATATGATGAGCGGGGTCTTCCGTACGGGCTGGGGTTGCCGGGCACCGAGGGGAAATGGGGCTTACCTAACTACGGGGCAAGGCGCAGTAGGCGCAGCACACGGAGCAATATCGCCTGCTACAGTCTGAGTTGGCCTCCCGATGTAGCGGTGGGTAGCGAGCAGCGATGGCGCAGACCACGGCGCATACGGAACGCAGAATCGGCAGGTCCTCTCTAGGCCGATACTGCCAAAGGACACACCAAAAGGAGACTAGACACGGCAGGGATGCTAAGCCTAAACTGCCCACCAGAGCACGCGCACAAACGGATAAAAGAATACGTTTAATGAAAAGCAACAAGGGCCATTTTGGTTGAAACCGGATGGGTATAATAACAGAGAGAACGAATTACAGACGCCGCCACACAGGCTGAAAAGACAGACGCATACTGCCCAGTTTTACAATACAGGCTACCAATGTTATAGGTGACCAAGCGTACACACACAGATGAAATGACAAGTACGTATATAACGTTAAATTAGATTGAGCGTCAATTCATATTATTAAAATGTTGAAAGGTAGGTGGAGTGTGAATAGGGAGTAAGGGAGGGTCTCCCAAGTGAAGCCTTACATATTGGCTCCTTTTTTGCATACGCATTAGTTTGAACTCCAAGTTGTTGCAAAAAATAGTCACATTTGTCTCAGCAGTTTACTTGGAATTGCTTAAGGACAAAACGACACGGACAAGGACAAGGACGAGTATGAACCGGGCTTTAGTCAAACTAAAAAAAGTGGTCTAGTGTTGAATCGGTCGCCTCGGAGTCTGCGTCATCGCGTCCTGGTTTAGCTATCAACAGTCAGAACAGATGTGCATGAGGGGGCAGGCCCACCAGAATTGAGATTTCGGGACAAGCACAAGACTTTCTCAGATTTGACCCATCGGGACAAGACCCCCTCCTTGGGGCTGAAAAAAGGTGCCCCAAAAGTCAACTTTTGCCCCAGATCGCTGTAAAATGCTTTTAAAAAAAGCTGAATGTGAAAAAATC
>JASANF010017286.1:0-10172 GCA_030248245.1 Trissonchulus sp. WLG1_4
TAATGCACTGAAGCCTCAGAACTGTAAACCTACTAATAAAATTCAGTAAACTTTAGTTCATTCATTTTTCATTGAATATAGTTAATTATGTATAGTTTATTAAGGATATTACGCTAGCTGCAGACTGGCCAGTTTAACTAGTCACCGATCTTGTTCAAGATAAACTGCAGTGGCAACAGATAATAACAAGCCCAACCTGCGGCAAAACCTTCAGTAAGTATTAAGAATTATGTTCAACTAAGCTGACCAGTAGGTCAGCTAAAACCTGTTGTGCAGCAGACAATTATCTTATTGTAAAATGTGTATGCAAAAGTTCAATGAGTTTTTATGCAATCTTACGATAAGTTGTTTATGCAAAAACTGGAAGTAGTTTTAATTATCTTACAACAAATTATGTAGGAATGGGTTGTTTTGATGAGTGAGAAGTGTATTCATTCTTTCATGACCAAAAATGACTACAGTTCGCAGGAAACATAAGATGCTGTCAACAAAATTATCTGGTCAAATGTTGGTACTATCAGCAATGTGACACACGCGCACTATGTGACACACATGAACTAAACAAACGCACATTGACATTTTTCCTGCTTACAGTGTAACTTTTGCACTAGACAATGATGTGACGCTCGCGCAGTAGCTCTAATATGCAAAGCAAACTAACGCACAGACGTACATTGCACTACAAGCCCAGTGTATTCCGCCAGAAATCAAAATTAGAGACCTGTTGTGCTGTGGCACAACTGGAAAAAGAAATTTGACCTACCCAAAATTACATAGGAAATCGAGAATCTGAATATAGTATATACGCGGCCCCCTCAGGGCCGCGTAAAAATTTGAAGATTTTAGTTCAATGTCTCATTTGTATTTGTGCCTGAGTTAAAGTATTTTTCTTGAAAGTTGAGTGGTGCAGCTTGATAAACCGTAGGTAGCAACTAGCAAGTTCGATTCTCATTCCTGCAATTACCAAAACTTTATTCATTTTTTTAAGTCAGGTACAAATCTCTACGAAGGAATCCTACTCCTTTTAGGAGTCTACTTGTTTTAATTGGGGTTAATATACAATTTTTCAATATTTTACATTATTAAGTCAATACTGTAATTTTTAAAATTTTCGCATAAAAGTGGCACTTTTTCTAAATTTTTCCCAAATTTTGAGGACCCTCCTCCCGGCCCCTCGATTTTGGGACGTTCCCTCACCCCCCATCATACATGCAGTATATAATGTTAAATAGTTCTTTACAACGTATAGTTCTACTTATAACCACAGTTAAACATAATTGTTTTACTCTATTGCACGCATATCCATAAATACCGGCTTCAGGAGCGCAGAATAGAGAAAGAAGGTGAGACCGGTCACAAACTGGGTGATACGATTCCTCAATGCTTGTTGGATGTTCATTATTATAGCTGTGAATCCCGGCAAAAGCTGTAAATAGCAGAATTAGAAAAAACATTTGAAACAATTAGAACCTGCTGTTGGGTGCAGGTTAGAAAAAATTGGATTAGCGTTTTAGTCAACGGTGAATAAGGCAATGTATCAGTCACGATAGTTTGAAGATTTTTTTATTAGTTGAATAATTACCATTTTATTGTAGTTTATGATTAATATGATTGCATAATCTTAGCTTATATGACCGTGTAGTCAGTCGTGCAAAGCAGAAAGTAAGATCAATTAAAAAAATAGACGTGCCAATAAAAAGCAAGTTAACAGCCAGTAGGATTATTTAATTATAAAATTTAGTGGAACGTCGGTAGAAAAAATTGTAATCTCTATAATTTAAAGACAAGCCCTGACGAGCGGCCTATTTTGTAAAGTAAGGAAATGAACGCCCCCCGGCCCCCACCCCCCACCTGCCCTCCGCTATTTGCGCTATACACGCTGTTACACATACTCCCCCTTTCCCCCCGCCCCTCTTCACCCTGCCCCCGTCGTCGTCCAGAACACAAACCTAACTTCGAAAAGAATTTTTAAATTGTTTTTACTACTGAGGGATCATATACGTAGTAAAATGTACAAAAATTCTCTAGAAGTTAGCCAATAGTACAAAATAGCGCCTAAATTGCGCAAATAGCACCAGGTGTTATAAAGGGAAATTAACACAAACACCAATAGGCCAGCGTAGCTCAGTTGGTAGAGCGTTATGCTAGGAAACTAGCGATGGGTGGTTCGAAACCGCTGGCCATTTTTCTGTAGAAGTATCACCCATATTTAAAAAAGCGCATATAGCACCTTCGATAGCGCTTATAGCGCAAAATATGGGTCTGGGTAAAATCCAGCCCCAGCCCCAACTAGGTAGGTAATTTTTTTCAGCTCCTGGCTGGCCCAAGCCCCAGCCTTCGCACAGCCCCAGCCCCGGCCCCCGGTTGGCAAAACACATCAATCAACACACGCAATCAAATAGGCAAAGCTTTGATTTTGATACAACTTCAACTGTTACCGCAAGGCCGCATCACCGTTAGGCCGAGAAAATTTTTGAAGCATAATTAGTGACTGGTAGGGAACTGTATATTTTTTATATAACTTCAATCTCAGTTCTGCTCTGCACATTTGCAAGAAACTTTTTGGCTGTGTTCCGTCAAATTTTATTTGTATAAATTCTCACAGCTTGTCCACCATCATTTAGTAACATTTTCCAAAAACTTTGATCAGTTTTCTGCCGAATTCTAGATAAATTTCAGTAAGCTTCATCTATTGTCCTTGCAGTTCAATTCCTGCTTTGTTTCGATCGAATTCATGTATCTATTGCTAAGTTTTCGTAATAATTTTTAATTTTTCTGTATTTTTCAACCACACCAATAGAGACCACCTGAGAAGAATATATAATGCATGTATGTATGTATGCTTCCGAAATAATTTCGGCCTAAACGAGATTCGGCATAAACGAGATTCGGCCTAAACGAGATTCGGCCTGCATAGCAGTGAAACGACCAGCTAAAGCCCTGTATCATTAGGTTAGTCTATTTGAAAGCGGTGATGGGTTTCGCCAACTGGGGGCCGAGGCTGGGGCTATGCGTGGGCTGGGCTGGGGCTGGGGCTGGAAATTCCCAGTTGGTGCTGAGGCTGGGTTTACCCATTCGGGGCTGGGGCTGGATTTTACCCATTTGGGGCAGGGGCTGGATTTTACCCAGTTGGGGCTGGGGCTGGATTTCACCCATTTGCGGGTGGGGCTGGATTTTACCCAGTTGGGGCTGGGGCTGGGTTTTACCCAACATGGGGCTGGATTTTACCCACTGTTACATTTGGGGCTGGGGCTGGGTTTTACCCAACTGGGGCTGGGCTGCATTTTACCAACACCCCAAAATATAGCTTGTAAACACAAAAAGCGCTATAGCGCAAATAGCGCATTAGCAACTTCGATAGCGCTTATAGTGCAAATAGCACACCCAAAAAGCGCTATAGCGCAAGTATTTGCATAATAGCGAAAGCGCTATATATAGCGCGAAATTCGCTGTTTCGTGTTCGCTTACACGCGTTGGAGTGCTGGGTGTGAATAGAACCTTCGTTACAGCTTTTTGATGTGTTAAGCCTAGTTCATACTATATAGTCTGACCAAAAAGTGTGTGTATCGAACTTCATTACTTCATAGCAGCTTAGTCGTTTGAGGTAACCCCCATAATGTTATATATCATTCGAAAGCATTTTTAATGGAGATTTTTATGAAATTAAATTATTTCAAGAAATTTGAAGTTAAAAATTTTAATTCAAATAAAATCTATTTTTTCCGCCTGATTAAAGGAAACCTAATGTGTTATATATCATTCGATAGCCCATTCCATTCTGCGTCTAACGATATATACAACATCACTATAGCATGCACCTGTCAAAAATTATCGATTTTTTTTATTTTTGAATTCCATTGAAAACGTCATTTTTGGCCTGTTTTATTCGCTGTAACTCAGCAAATACACAACCAAATCTGACAAATTTGCATCCATAGACGCATTGTGACCTCGCGCAGTCTGTGAAAGTAATAAAATTTCAAAATTTGATACTAATTTTTTCATTTGTCAGGTTTACAGTCATTTTTAAGCAACTTTAGTTCAAGATTAGTTAAAATAATTATTACCACATTAAAGTTCAGTCCTTTAGCTTTTATTTGATACTAAAAACATGTGCTTTTGATTAGTTTGAGCAAAGTTATGCAAAAAATAAATCATTATTTACAGAATATGTGTGCGCCCACAAAAGTTTATACACCCATATCACTATCAGCAAGAGTACATAATAGCTTCTCACTCTATATAGAAGAAGAGTGAGACACTCTCCAGCCTGCCTGTGTTATAGCACAGGCAGATGAGCTGGTCGTTTTCAGGCAACATGTTGACATTCTGTGCAACATGTGGGTGGCCAGTCAGAAGCGAGCTCCTATTCTCTGATTGGCCAGACGACTGTGCACGTGTCCAATCATAAAACGGATAGGGATAAGAGGTTAATAACTCATTATTTATTCACAGTCTGCTTGTAAAAACATTAAAAAAGGTTTGCAAATACCTTTGGGGATATTTTGGCAAACTTTCAGCGAAATTGATTGAGAAACTTTGAAGAAATTCAGAAAAGTTTATATCTCAAAAGTTTCTCAATCAATTTCGCTGAAAGTTTGCCAAAATATTCCTAGAGGTATTTGCAAACCTTTTTTAATGTTTTTGCAAGCAGACTATGAATAAATAATGAGTTATTAACCTTTTAACTCTATCTTAATGCTTATCAACGCATCAGCGATTATATACTAAAGTGTGTTATGCAGGGAATCTACGCGTTGATTGGCCAGTCACATGTTGCATAGAATGTCAACATGTAGCCCGAAAACGACCAGCGCATCTGCCTGTGCTAGAACACAGGCAGGCTGGAGAGTGTCTCACTCTTCTTCTATATAGAGTGACACGCTATTATGTACTCTTGCTATCAGTGTGTAGAATGTTTGAACGCATGCACATGACATGCTCATCAAACACTAATTTTTGACAAGTAATGAAAACAGCTATATCTTTTTGCTGCATAACCTTATTCAATCCAATCAAAAGCAAATGTTTTTAGTATCAAATGAAAGCTAAAGAACTGAACATTAATGTTGTACTAATTATTTTAACTAGTCTTGAACAAAAATTGCTGAAAAATGACTGTAAACCTGACAAATATTAAAAAATTTAGTATCAAATTTTGAAACTTTATTACTTTCACAGACGCGCGAGGTCACAACGCGTCTATTGATTCAAAATTTGTCAGATTTGGTTGAGTATTTGCTGAGTTGAAGCGAATAAAACGGGCCAAAAATGACGTTTGATGAATAGGTACCTCATTTCAATTCAACCGCATTTCTAAGCAACAGATTTTCCGCTTGTTTATCCAGACAACTTAATTACTTGTTTCTGCTACCAACTAGAAGAGATCTTTTGAGCATTAACTTATTAGGAAGACAAATGATGCCTGGGCAAAACAAGTGTTTTATAGAAATGTACACAAAGGCAATTAGCGAGCGCAAATATGGATTTTTATGGGTGACACTGACACCAAATACACCGGAGCAGCGGCAATTTAGAGCATCATTACCATATGAACGCAAACAAATTGTCTACAGTCCTGAATGAAAGTTCAGCTGTTTCAGTATAAAAGAAACTAATCTAGCTTTTGTTGAAAATGTCTTCATGCGTCAAATCAAATTTAGACGTTCTACATGTTTAGAGTGTTGCAGAAATTGCCGTGTCAACGACTTAATTCGTGAGGCTCAAGTATCATTTATAAATGCAATTACTGAAATAGCTTATAATTTACTTTATAACAGTGATATTAAGCTTTCCAGCCAAAACATAAACAAGCTAAAAACACAGAAGACTACTATTAAATTGTGTCCTCAGTTGATATTGACCTCAACCGAAAAGGAAAACAGCTACTGAAGCATCCATACCTTTTAAAATTCATGCTGAATTTAACTCTTCCACATTTAAAATAAATAAATGAAAAACAAACAGTATAAGCGATATTATCTAGTACCTGATTAACTGATATCTAACGAACACGAAACTGACTTAAGGTGGTAGTTGCGTTTTCGAGGTTTTTGTGATTTCTATGTAAACTTTGCGCCACCAGCACTCAAGTTATAAGTGACGCCTGAGCATGAATTTTTGGGACAGTACTGTAGAGGTCAAAATCCCCAGGCATGTCTCTCACTTTTTCAAAATTTCACCTGTGGACATTTTTAGAGGGTTTTAATTACAAGAAAATATCTTAAATTTTCGGTGCGTTTGCTTTTCAGCTATTTTCTCAGTAAATTGACTAGTTATTAAAAAAGTGGGGGACATGCCTGGGGATTTTAAACATGTCAAAAACCTTACCAACTTTCAGCCCCAACAGGTAATCGTATGATTCAGAGCTGTGGCGCAAACTTTTTGAAAAAAATTGTAATATTTTGGAAAGGACCTTTCTTTAGTGGCTTATATTGGAAACAAAATCACAGGTAAAATTTCAATGCATGGCATACATTTAGAAAAAATATTGTTCTTCCTAATGCAAAAGACCGCTTGTGATTTGAATTTGTAAACGCTGAGCTATGGTGTCTCAAAAAAACACCTAAAAACGCAATTACCCCCTTAAATGAACATATTTTGCAAATATTGACTGACGAATCAAAGTCTGAAAATGATAAAAGAAACTATATTTATAAATTTTTGCAAAATGAAAAGACAACAGGGCCCGGTTGCTCAACATTACAAGTCTTACAATTGTAACAATTGCGAAATTTCACAAGCTTCACAATTGTTACAATTGTAAGATTTCACAAGCCTTACAATTGTTACAATTGTAACAATTGTAAGATTGGCCTATAAACTGTGTATATACAAATCCACTTGTGAAATATTTTGAGATTACAATTGTTACAATTGTAACAATTGTAAGTGAAAAATCTCAAATTTAATGCAATTTATGCTTACAATTGTCACAATTGTAACAATTGTGAAAATTTTGGGTTGCGCAGCTACAATTGTTACAATTGTAACAATTGTAAGTGTCTCGGTGTATGAAATGTACATGATCGGAGCTACAATTGTTACAATTGTGAAATCTTACAAATGTTTGTGAAAATTTACAAACGTTTGTGAAAACTGAGTGGCCGAAGTTAAAGTTAAATTGCTCATCATATAGCTTACCAAAATGCGCAAAAATTAGTTCAAATTGTTAACAATAAACTAAGAAATCTTTTCATATAAATAAAAAATTAAAATAATGAATTAAAACTTAAGAATTGTGTCATTTAAAAAGACTGACGGAAGAAAATTCACTTGTGAGAAATCCTTCACAATTGTTACAAATCTGGATTTACAAATGTTTCTGCGCAACCCGATTTAGAACATATGTTGGAAATAGAACGAAATTTCAAAAATTTTCACAATTGTTACAATTGTAACAATTGTGAAATTTCACAATTGTGAACAGCTTGGCATATGAAATATGCATGAAAATGATCACAATTGTTACAATTGTAACAATTGTGAAATTTCACAATTGTTACAATTGTAACAATTGTAAGTCTTTTCGCAACCGAATACCACATACAATTGTTACAATTGTAACAATTGTAGGTTTGTGCAATCGGGCCCAGACGACTTATCCTGGGTTGTTGATTACGTTCCAAAAGTCGGGAAAACAAAGGCTAAACTTTTGTTGCACAGCTTGAAAGGAAAAATAAAAGTATCAGAAGACGGTAACATGATTACGATACTACCAGATGGTTCCAAAAAATATATTCTAATTTCGTAGATTTAATACGTTATGCAGTTACTCCATCTCATATCAAAATGCAAAGACCAGTGTCTTGGTCTGAGTTTTTGGATTTTTTAACAGACTTAAATGTTCTCCAGACTGTGCTGGGATCTGGTAAAAGTTTTCAAGATGGTACTAAGCAAAAACCTATGATACAAAATAATCAATTATCATGGATTCGATTGTTTTCAGAATAATGACAGTAGTATATACAACTTTTTATTACATTAAATACAATTGGTTTGCAATTATTTTAAAAGTTTTACTCTACATATTGTAAAATATATGTATATAGATGTGTGCATGATGTGTTAATTTGTGAATATTACAGTGTTTGTACATATTGTCCGTTCATTGGATTGTGTTATGCAATAAAAGCTGTTTTGTTGAATTTTTTTAAAAAACTGTTTCAACTGCAGTGCTCTTTGATAGGCGCAGCATACCGATCCTGTGGCTGCTGACTACACTTTATGTTGGCTTCATGTGGTAAGTCACGATATTTCGGGCAGCCTAGATTTGTGGCATCTATAACGGTATTGAACACTAAAAGCTGAGTGAAAGCATGTTTCAACAGTTTTCTTTGGTTGGCTCCTTTCGTAACAATTAATGTAGGCGTAAATTTTTGTATGTAAGCGCAAATTACATCCAACAGTCTTGGAAATGAACAACCATCCTCGTTACTAAATTTCAGGTTACCACTTCGTACCGTTTTACGAACTACATGCTTTTGTCGTTCATTTAAGGGGGTAATTGCGTTTTTAGGTGTTTTTTTAAAAGGCCATAGCTCAACGTTTACAGATTCAAATCACAAGCGGTCTTTTGCATTAGGTAGAACAATATCTTTCCTAAATGTATGCCATGCCTTGAAATTTAACCTGTGATTTTCTTTCCAGTATAAGCGACTAAAGAAAGGTCTTTTCTAAAATATTAATTTTTTTTACAAAAAGTTTGCGCCACAGCTCTGAATCATACGATTACCTGTTGGGGCTGAAAGTTGGTAAGGTTTTTGACATGTTTAAAATCCCCAGGCATGTCCCCCACTTTTTTAATAACTAGTCAAGTTACTGAGAAAATAGCTGAAAAGCAAACGCACCGAAAATTCAAGATATTTTCTTGTAATTAAATCCCTCTAAAAATGTCCACAGGTGAAATTTCAAAAAAGTGAGAGACATGCCTGGGGATTTTGACCTTTACAATACCAAGAGTACATAATAGCTTCTCACTCTATATAGAAGAAGAGTGAGACACTCTCCAGCCTGCCTGTGTTATAGCACAGGCAGATGCGCTGGTCGTTTTCAGGCTACATGTTGACATTCTATGCAACATGTGACTGGCCAATCAGAAGCGAGCTTCTATTCTCTGATTGGCCGACGCCTGTGCACGTGCTCCAATCATAAAACGGGATAGGGATAAAGGCTAATAACTCATTATTTATTCATAGTCTGCTTGTAAAAACATTAAAAAAGGTTTGCAAATACCTTTGGGAATATTTTGGCAAACTTTTAGCGAACTTGATTGAGAAACTTTGAAGAAATTCAGAAATGTTTATATCTCAAAAGTTTTTCAATCAACTTCGCTGAAAGTTTGCCAAAATATCCCTAGAGGTATTTGCAAACCTTTTTTAATGTTTTTGCAAGCAGACTATGAATAAATAATGAGTTATTAAGCTTTTAACTCTATCTTAATGCTTATCAACGCATCAGCGATTATATACTAAAGTGTGTTACGCATGGAATCTACGCGCTCATTGGCCAGTCACATGTTGCATAGAATGTCAACATGTAGCCTGAAAACGACCAGCGCATCTGCCTGTGCTAGAACACAGGCAGGCTGGAGAGTGTCTCACTCTTCTTCTATATAGAGTGAGACGCTATTATGTACTCTTGACAATACTGTCCCAAAAATTTATGCTCAGGCGTCACTTATAACTTGAGTACTGGTGGCGCAAAGTTTACATAGAAATCACAAAAACCTCGAAAACGCAACTACCACCTTAACTCAGAAAACTTGAACGGTGCTTTCAAACTTGTTACAAAAGAGTGCACAATGTTATCACCTTCAAGAAGTATATAAGCCAGTTCTAAACAAACATCTCCCACTGCAGGAATGCTTAAATTATTTGTTGTAATAATAAGTACTTTATCTCTATGAGTCGCCAGTTTCATCATTCTATAACAGAAAAAATAGCATGTAAGACTTATTTCTGTAACTGATCTAATACGCCCCATGAGACAAACGCAAGCTCGCCTTTAGATAAGATATGAGGTTCCGTTTGTCTATAAGCATAATCAGTTGTCAGACAAAAATGCTTCGCGTTTAGTTTCAATAGTTTAACTAACCAACTCAACGTGTACCGTTGTGCGAAGTTATGCATTCGTGATGCAAAATTGGATGAACTCCAGAGGTGAATTAGCAA
>JASANF010017287.1:0-23531 GCA_030248245.1 Trissonchulus sp. WLG1_4
CAGCTTGTATTGCTAGCATTAGGGGTCCAAATTGGTGCCGCTTACTCCAAGACCGATCGACCTATAGCTTTGTAGGTCATGATTAGGGTCTCTTGGTCTTGCCCCCATGAGGCACCTGCGAGTGCTTTTAGAATGTTGTTTCTTTTCTTCGTTTTACTAGCAACAGTTCTGCAGTGAGGCCCAAACGAGTGCATGGTATCGTGCACGACTCCGAGTACTTTGGGCTGTTTCTCCAGTCTGACTTGTGTGCCTCCCATGATAACACTTGGGTGTACGTTGGCTTCTGCGCCGTGAGGGGTGAACAGTGTCACCGTTGATTTTTCAGGCGAGACTAAGAGCTTCCGTTGGTCAAAGAAGTCCATCAGGGTAGGGATGAAGCTGTTTAGTCTGTTACAGAGCGGGTCGATCTTCGGGCCGGTCGTTAGGATTGACGTGTCATCAGCGTACTGGACCAGCGTTATATCTTCCGGTGGTTTTGGCATGGCTTTGAGGTAAAAGTTGAAGAGGCAGGGCGAAGTGACGGCCCCCTGGGGTACTCCAGTACGGACGTTGCGGCACTTGGACAGATTGTCTCGGAAGAGCACCCAAGATTGCCTGCCTCTCAGGTAGCACTTAAACCATCTAACCAGCGCACCTGGTAGGGTGGAGTTATTCAGATCCGCGAGTAGTAGTTCAAGATTTATCATGTCAAAGGCCCGTGATAGATCAATTTGTACTAGAATAGTGCGCCCCGGAGGTTTGCGTTCGTTGAAGCCTCCAGCTATTTTGCAATTCACATCTATGAGGGCCGAGGTGGTGGAGTGCAGCTTGCGAAAGCCGTGTTGCTGGATGGTAAATGGGTGCTAAGCAGTGGCAGCAACAATCTTTCCAGGACTTTCACCGCTGGACATAGTAGCGATACGGGGCGGTACGATTTCGCCTCAGCTGCGTCTTTACCAGGTTTCACCAGTGGTATAATTATGGACTGCTTCCAGATTTGTGGTATTTTACCAGTTGCAAGGGAGCAATTGAACAAGGTCGTTAGGTAAGCTACTCCAGCTGGGCCCAGGTGTTTCAGATGGATCATGCTGATCTCATCCGGTCCCATGGCTTTTGAAGCTTTGGCTGCTTTTATAGCTTCAGAAATGCTGCTAGGGGCGAAGGATGGGGCATCAGCTAGGGGCCGTTTTGAGATTTTGCGCGACAGTTTGCGCCAGGTTTTGGAGCTGGAATATTTGACCACCGATGTGAACTGCTTATTGAAATGGGCCGCAATTGTTTTGTTGTTCGAGATTGGTTTGCCATCAAAGTTTATGCTGGTATTCGGTGGGGCTGTAGGTTCACTATTAAGAGTCTTGACGGTTTGCCATAGTGTGGACGAGTTGGTTTTGTGGTCGAACGATGCAAGTTTCAGTAGCCAACATGACCGTTTGTGTTCCTTGACCCTGCGTGTTATTTCAGTATTCAGCTCATGGATGCGCGGCGAGGTAGGGTTCGTCGTTCTGAGGAGGTCGCGCTCCGCGGCCAGAGGTGCTGCTGAGCCGGGTAAATTAGGTTTCATTTTGTTAATCCGGCCCATAGGTATGTTGTGTTTGGAGGCAGTATTGATGATCTGTCTGAAGGTTCGTTCGCCATCTGTTGGGTCCGTCGGCGCTGGGGTGCGGGCGAAAGAGTTTTCTGTTTCTGTCTGCCATCGCTCCCAGTTCGCCTTTTTCAGGTTGACAAACTTCCGTTTGGGCGCCCAGATTATCTTTTCGGACAGTGGTAGATTCAATATTATCGGCCCATGGTCAGACCCTAGACTGACGCTTGTTGTCCAATCCGTTGTGGCAAGCAGAGACATGCTGGCCAAAGAGACATCAGGAGATGAGGGGCGGCCGTTAGTTGGAATTCTCGTCGACTTGTTCTCGTTCAGCACCCCAAAATTTGAGTTGCTTATTTCGAGCGAGAGCTCGGCCCCCCGAGCATCAGATATGGACGAGTGCCAGAGCGGGTAGTGAGCATTTAGGTCTCCCATTACTAAGGCATCACCCGGTGGCAGCAAGCTTGAAATGGTGGCTCGGAAACCTTGACGACAACTGCTTGCTGGAGGTATGTATATGTTTACTAAGGCCAAGTCCTTGCCAGCGTTTTTGATTAGGATCGACTGTGCCTCTAGGTCATCCTGGTTCCGGTTCATGTCCACATTCTGGTACTGTAGGCATTGGTGAATAATGAAGGCTAAGCCGCCACCTCTGTTGCGTGTCCGGTCTTTCCGGACTATTGTGAAATCTCCAGTTGATGGTAGCTTTGAAGCGGTTGTTAATTTCGTCTCTTGTATCGCAGCGACCAGTATGTTGTTAGTGGTCATATAGCTGGTTATCTCATCGAGTTTGCCCGATAGGCCATTGCAGTTCAGCTGCATGACACGTAACGAAGTATCGCTCTGTTGTCCTCTGGCTTGAGTTTTGGGTTATAGTACCGGTTGGGCTAGGAGTGATGGGATAGCTGGAGCTATTGGCCTTGCGGGTATCCCCGCCGCCCCTTGCGCCTGTCGCGCGGGTTGGATGAGAGGTTTACGGCAGCAGGCTGGACAAGAGTAATTGGTAGACCAATGTCTCAGAGATATGAGGTTGCTGCAGTTATTGGTAATTCCGAAATGGCACCATTGTTTGCACGAGCCGCATTGCACTGACTTGTGTGACCATTTGACCATTTTCAGACAGACCGGGCAGGTCCATGGGCCCGGGTTCAGTTCGATGCCGGCTATGAAGAGTAAAAGAAGGATCAGCAGCGCCGGCATGTGCTGACTCTTCTTGAAAAACCCGTATTGACGCTCGATAGTTCGTTTTGGGGACCAGGTGGGAGGGAGTTGATTGACTGACAGACGGGTGGGGGGGTGTGAGGGTTCCTTGGGTGGGGGGAGAGGTTCGAAGCCCTTTGCCCACACCGGATGGTGTGGATGGAATGACCAAGGAAAGGCGGCTCCATGAGATCCGTCACTACTGCTCAGCATCACGCTGGCGCTGACAGCCAATTTCGGTTCAAAAGCGCAGCTTTATTTATGATTCCGCGGTAGCAAGTATCTTTTTATTTGATGCAAGCAAGCAAGACTAAGTCTTTCCTAACCCATCTATTAAGCCTGAGCCTAAGCACTAAGCCTGACCCTAAGCACTAAGCCTCCGCCTAAGCCTAAGCACTAAGAATCAGCTAATCACTAAACCTAAGCACTAAGCCTCAGACTAAGCGCTAAGCCTAAGCCTGAGGCCTAAATTCAAGAAAAAACATGCTAAGAAGCATTAGGAATAAATTTACCGCCATAAAAAACCCCAGCTAGCTTCATATTTTGAAAAATTTTGAAGGTATAGCCCAGAACTTGTACTAAACCTTACTTGCGCTGTAACGCTACAATCAGCCTGATCCTGGTTGCTTCAGAAAAACTTTTGTAACTTTTCAAAGCCTGAACTGATTTGCAAAATTTTTTCAGCATTTAGTAGCTTAGAAGTTACTCTTTCAATGGTAGCAGCAGGTTTTTATTTGATTCAGTATTTTTGCCTAAATCCAATTTTGCGCATAAAATTTTATGTAAAGTTTAATTTTTGAACAAAGTTTGATTTCCAGCTAAAGCTTACATCCTACAAACTTCTAACCTAGCCTATTCGAAAGAGCGTTCAATTTTGACCCCCCCTCAGCAGGTTTGGGAGATATAGGGGGACTCCGGATCATTAGTCTAAAAAAATGCCGTTTTCCGACTTATTCGACCCCTAAGGGTTTTAACACCGGCCAATAATTTCACTGTGGGCTTGGCTGACGATGGGGGTACGAAGCGATTTATCGGCAAGAATAATTCCCCCCCCCCCCGCCGAATCTTGACCCTTACGTCGAGTTTGAAGTGATATTTAATTCTCGATGTGTGTGTTCGTACGTAAGTTGCCTAGGGGCTAAAACTTTTTCCGTAAAGATACGCTGTACACGTTCGATAATGTCAATATCTTTAATAAACATAGGATTCCAGATTTCTGTGTTACTTTCAAGGAAAGGTCTTACATAAGCATTATACAATTTAACTAAAATTTTTCGATCACGCGAAAGAAAATTATTCAAGAGTAGCGCCAGAACCCCATAAGCCCTAGATGTCACCATAGAGCAATGATCGTGAAATTTAAGGTTCGTAGAGAATAGAGATAATAACTCCAAGATCGCGGACAGAATCAACATTATTCAACTGTTGACCACGCAGATGATAACGGGCATCAACACCGGCCAAGCCAATACGTAAAACACAACACTTATGAGTTGCCAATTGAAGCTGCCAGTTATCCATCCAGTGTGAACTAGCATCTAAGTCATATTGCAGTTCAGGCGTCCAATGGTTTTGGTTAAAATAAAGTTTAAGATCATCTGCATACATAAGCACCTTAGCCGATGATAATAACCTAGGTAGTAGGTAGGTCATTAATATAAATGAAAAATAACGTCGGACCTAAACTGGAGCCTTGTGGGACCCCACTTGATTCCGAGACCCAACTAGAATAGGTATTCAATCGAACTCTTTGTTTACGGTCTGTCAGAAAATTTCTAATCCAGGCAAGGACGTTCGGGGCAATACCCAAGCGCTCAAGTTTATAACATAGTTTTTTATGAGAGACAGTATTAAAAGCTTTTTTAACGTCAAGGTAAATTACATCAATATATTTTTTAGAATTAAGAGCATTAACCCAATCATTCAAGGCTAACAATAAATTGGTATTAGGGGAGCGGCCTTTTAAAAATCCGCATTGCTTTTCGGTGAAAATATTACGTTGAAAAACAAAAATTTAATAAATAAATGTTGATGATCTGTTCTAAAGATTTCATAAAATTACGAATAATACTGACGTCTCTGTAATTTTCTACTATATATATTGCGTGGACCTTTGTTTTTGTAAATAGGGGTATACATAATATCGATAATGGTTCTGCTAATTCTACTGCAAAAGTTTTTATAAACACGGCAGGAATAGAATCAGGGCCGGAAACCATACTACTAGGAAATTTACGTAATTTGTCGTACATATATTGTAACAGCAGAAATATCGAAGAAAGCTGCATTATCCACAGGATGTAATGACTGTAGATAAGGTGGAACAAACACAAAACCATTGTCGAAAAAAATACAGAACTAAAAAAGAAATTGAGCATTTCAGCCTTAATTCGTGGGTCAGTGACAAACAAACCAGTGTCCGAATTAATAAAAGGGGGAAGGTCCGATTTTCCTTTAAGGTAGCGCTCAGCAACAAAACTCATGTTTGGCGCTCAGCTCATGCAATAAATGGCAATACCACTTTAATTGTATATCAAAGAGACATAAAAAAAACCTATTTACAATACAGTTCAGCACTTTAATATGAATTTGTCAAATTTTATGGCCATATCGAATTTCCTATTCACACTAATTTTGTTTTTGACCTAGCTCAACGAAACTTCAACCGATTTTGATGATATTGGTATCAATAGAAAGATCTCTCAAAAATCTAGACGTGATTGATCTTCGATTTTTCATTTTCATTTTTGATTTTGCAAAAAATCGATTTTTCAAAAATAAGTCGTGTTTGAGCGACTACAAAAAGTGCTGCGGGCCAAAATTTGAAAATCGAAAAACTTTCACGTCTGCATTTATATTTTTTCTTTCATTGTGCAAATTTTCATCTCAATCGCAAACGGCAGCTGGGACCCAGGTCCAAAAAAAGTAGTCGATTTCGCTACGCAAAAATGTAAGGTTTGCCCACACGTTTCACTTTTCAAAAAATTAGACCTTTCCTAGGACTGCACATTTCCGTTGAAAAAGTTACAAAAAGCCACACTCAATTTTTTTAAGAAATCAAATCAAATATTTGACATTTTCGAAGATTTATCAGCTTTGTAGGTTTTTCATTTTGGATTTGCTGTTTTCACGGCTGAATAACTCAGTAAAACTTCAACGTACTCTTAAGTTTAATACATCAATTTAAAGCATACATGTAACAGCACCGAAATTTTGGGTACCCCTCCCCCCCTTGGTCGGACCCCCCCTCCCCTTCGTCAACCCATTTTTGAACCCCCTCCCTCCCAAAAATGACGCCCTTTTTTGACCAAAAAACACCGATTTTGACAATTTTTGGCGAAAATTTCGGTAAAAATCGCTTAAATTTTACGAAAAAATGCTAATTTTTAATAATTTTGGCTAAAATTTTTGTTCCGCCGGGACCCTCCCCCCTCTTTTCCCACTGGCGGGACCCCCCCTCCCTCCCCCTGGACCGAATTTTGGGGGGGGTCTCCCCCCCCCCCATCCCCCCCCCAACTACATGTATGAAAAGCTAAGAAACCGCATATTTAAGGGGGTAGTGTCGCAAAAGCAGTCGATTTTGCGTAACTGTAAAACATTTTTAGAAAAAGGTAAGACATCGTTTTTTATATATTTTGAAAATATATGTTAAGGCAAGTATTTTCGCCAAGTTTTATCAAAATTGATGCAGTATACTGTTTGCAGTGAGGTCGCAAAGTCGGAAAAATGACGTTTTAAAATCCTATTCACATTCGATTTTTTCGTCACAATTGTCAACTTATTTGTTTAGTTTGTTTACATAGACTAAAAGGACATATGTTGTTGTTTATGCACACAAAATTTAGTGCAAATTGCTTGAGTGGTTGCGGAGTAATACCTGTTTGAACTGTGAAACTGTGCGTAGACAGTGAAGTACTCACAGCAATAATGATAAATTGTGAAAAATTTAGACGCTTATTTTAAAATCAAAAGAAAAACGAACCTTCATTTTTCTTTTTTCTTATTTGTGGCAAAAAACTGTGCGTCGACACGTTATGTGTGCTTCACAAGCTTTGTGCGTTTAACACTGTATAGCATTGGACTAGTTTCTCAGTGAACGTACAAGTTCAAAGCAAAAAGATCTCTTTTTGCAACCTATGAGCAAAACTGCTTTCGCGACACTACCCCCTTAAATGATATGAGTAATCATTTTATATGGAAACAAAAATTTTTTTGCTACGGCTACAAAATTGTCCAAAAAATTAAAAAAATTTTTTTATCACAATATGCACATCAAATGAAAGCTATTTTCATTTTGAACAATTTTCCTTCAAGACATTATGGTCAAAAATGTCGCTGAAAAAAATTAAACGCCAAAGTCGGTTCCCCTGAGCGCCACCTTAAGGTGGTACTAACGAATGTGCAGTGTTTTTCAACAGGCTAGTATTCAGTGAATAATTAACTTTAAAGCAACTTGTTTATATCGTTGGAAAGCGCTATTTTTCTTCTACAATTGTGTGAAGTTTCTTTGCATAACTAAGAAAATGTTTTATGTGACATTTGATATAAGCAGGCCAATTTGGCTTTTTTGAGCACTTTCAAATCTGGCCACTTTTTGAAGAGTTTAAAAAACAAAAACATGCGAAAAATGGCAAAAATATTTAAAAGTGAATTATCTAGACCCAAAATGCACGATTTCATGATTTGTCAATTATTAAATGAAATATACGGTTTCAAAGTAAAAAGTGTCTATTCACACTCAACTTTCGAGTTCTATATCTGGGCAAAAACATAGGCAATTTAAAAAATTTTCATTTTGGGTCTAGAAAATTTGCAAAAGTTTATTCATGTTCATTTTTGTGTTTATGCGCTACGCATGCGCTTAGAAAAGTGGCCAAAACTGTCAAATTTCCATTCTCCTGTTGTGTAGTCTGGCTTGTTGGCTTGGCTTGCTCCTAAAAATTTTTCACATGATCCTGCTAACTTCATTTGCCACTTTGTGTATATGAATCAACTTTTGACATACTTTATATTAAAAAAATACAGTTTGGATCAACTAATTTTTTTCAAAAATTTAAAAACCACTGCACATTCGTTAGTACCACCTTAAGGTGGTAGTAACGAATGTGCAGTGTTTTTCAACAGGCTAGTATTCAATAATGAATTAACTTTAGAGCATAATTTTTATGTCGTTAGAAAGCGCTACTTTTTTTCTACATTTAAGCAAAGTTTTATTGTACAACTGTGAAGATGATTTGTATGGCACGTGTTAAAACTAGACCAATTTGGCGTTTTTGAGCACTTTCAAATCTGGCCACTTTTTGAAGAGTTTTAACAACAAAAACATACAAAAAATTGCACAAATATTCAAAAGTGAATTATCTAGACCCAAAATGCACGATTTCATAATTTGTCAATTATTAAATGAAATATATGGTTTCAAAGTAAAAACTTTCTATTCACACTCAACTTTCGGGTTCTATATCTGCGCAAAAATATAAGCAATTTGAAAAATTTTAATTTTGGGTCTAGAAAATTTGCAAAAGTTTATTCATGTTCATTTTTGTGTTTATGCGCTGCGCATGCGCTTTGAAAAGTGGCCAAAACTGTTAAATTTCCATTCTCCTGTTGTGTAGTTTGGCTTGTTGGCTTGGCTTGCTCCTAAAAATTTTTCACATGATCCCGCTAACTTCATTGGCCATTTTGTGTATATGAATCAATTTTTTACAGACTTTATTTTCAAAAAATACAGTTTGAATCAACTAAATTTTTTCAAAAATTTAAAAATCACTGCACATTCGTTACTACCACCTTACGGTAGCGCTCAGCAGCAAAACTCATGTTTGGCACTCAGCTCATGCAATAAATAGCAATACCACTTTAATTGTATATCAAAGAGACATCAAAAAAACCTATTTACAATACAGTTCAGCACTTTAATATGAATTTGTCAAATTTTATGGCCATATCGAATTTCCTATTCACACTAATTTTGTTTTTGACCTAGCTCAACGAAACTTCAACCGATTTTGATGATATTGGTATCAATAGAAAGATCTCTCAAAAATCTAGACGTGATTGATCTTCGATTTTTCATTTTCATTTTTGATTTTGCAAAAAATCGATTTTTCAAAAATAAGTCGTGTTTGAGCGACTGCAAAAAGTGCTGCGGGCCAAAATTTGAAAATCGAAAAACTTTTACGTCTGCATTTATATTCTTTCTTTCATTGTGCAAATTTTCAACTCAAACGCAAACGGCAGCTGGGACCCAGGTCCAAAAAAAGTAGTCGATTTCGCTACGCAAAAATGTAAGGTTTGCCCACACGTTTCACTTTTTCAAAAATTAGACCTTTCCTAGGACTGCATATTTCCGTTGAAAAAGTTACCAAAAGCCATACTCAATTTTTTAAGAAATTAAATCAAAAATTTGATATTTTCGAAGATTTATCAGCTTTGTAGGTTTTTCATTTTGGATTTGCTATTTTCACGGCTAAATAACTCAGCAAAACTTCAACGTATTCTTAAGTTTAATACATCAATTTAAAGCTACGAAACCGCATATTTCAATGATATGAGTAATCATTTTATATGGTAACAAAAATTTTTTTGCTACGGCTACAAAATTGCCCAAAAAATTTAAAAATTTTTTTTTATCACAATATGCACATCAAATGAAAGCTATTTTCATTTTGAACAACTTTCCTTCAAGACATTATGGTCAAAAATGTCGCTGAAAAAAATTAAACGCCAAAGTCGGTTCCCCTGAGCGCCACCTTAAGCCGTAAATTGGCATCCAAAAATTTTTTTGGGGAATAGCTATTGGCAAGATTATGTTCATAGGTACATAAAATTTGGCCTGACAAGAGTCAAGAATATGAGTTAAACGATCATACTCCCGTTTAAAAAAGTAGTCCAGTTTTTAAAGGCGGCTGTTCTCTGAAGTTCAAATTCAGGGTTAAGGGGGTAATTGCGTTTTTAGGTGTTTTTTTAAAAAGCCATAGCTCAGCGTTTACAAATTCAAATCACAAGCGGTCTTTTGCATTAGGTAGAACAATATCTTTCCTAAATGTATGCCATGCCTTGAAATTTAACCTGTGATTTTCTTTCCAGTATAAGCGACTAAAGAAAGGTCCTTTCCAAAATATTAAAATTTTTTACAAAAAGTTTGCGCCACAGCTCTGAATCATACGATCATCTGTTGGGGCTGAAAGTTGGTAAGGTTTTTAACATGTTTAAAATCCCCAGGCATGTCCCCCACTTTTTTAATAACTAGTCAATTTACTGAGAAAATAGCTGAAAACCAAACGCACCGAAAATTTAAGATATTTTCTTGTAATTAAAACCCTCTAAAAATGTCCACAGGTGAAATTTCAAAAAAGTGAGAGACATGCCTGGGGATTTTGACCTGTACAATACTGTCCCAAAAATTTATGCTCAGGCGTCGCTTCTAACTTGAGTACTGGTGGCGCAAAGGGTGCAGGTTCGGCGGGGGGGGAAAAATTCAAACGCATATTTTTTCAATGTAAAAACACGTTTTTATAGGTTTTCGGACGCGCTGAGTTCATTTTTAGCACTTTCCAAGCAAAAAAAGGTAGATTTACTGCTTTTCGAAAAAATTCAAAATTTGTCGAAAATCATCATTTTTTGACATTCAGGGGCTAATATTTTCGAAAATTTTCACCGATACAGTCGTAATATCAGTCTGAAGTTTAATCATCATAACGTAACTTATAATAATATATTTAATTCAGCTTTGTTTCCTAAATATTCTGCTCATTTATACCAAAAAATGTTAATTTTTTAAACTTATTTAATAGGCGAACTATGCATCGTTAAACTGAGCTCACATATCAATTGTTATTGTTTCTTTTTGCATAGACAATAAATTAACTACATTTTCCGACACAAAATAGCATTTTTAGTTAAAAGGAGCAATTTTTAATAATGAAGAATACCATAAAATACGAATTCAAAACGTCACTGCTGCTCAGCATCACGCTGGCGCTGACAGCCAATTTCGGTTCAAAAGCGCAGCTTTGTTTATGATTCCACAGTAGCAAATATCCTTTTATTTGATGCAAGCAACTAAGACTAAGCCTTTCCTAACCCAAATACTAAGCCTGAGCCTAAGCACTAAGCCTAAGCCTAAGCACTAAGCCTCAGCCTAAGCCTAAGCACTAAGCCTAAGCCTAAGCGCTAAGCCTCAGCCTAAGCACTAAGCCTAAGCCTAAGGCCTAAATTTAAGAAAAAACCTACTAAGAAACATCAGGAATAACTTTACCGCACTAAAAAACCCCAACTAGCTTCATATTTTGAAAAACTTTGTGGTTATAGCCCGGAATTCGTACTAAACCTTACGTGCGCTGTAACGCTTCAATCAGCCTGATCCTGGTAGCTTCAGAAAAAGTTTTGTAACTTTTCAAAGCCTGAACCGATTTGCAAAATTTTTTCAGCATTTAGTAGCTTAGAAGTTGCTCTTTCAATAGTAACAGCAGGTTTTCATTTGATTCAGTATTTTTAACTAAATCCAATTTTGCGCAAAAAATTTCATGTAAAGTTTAATTTTTTGACAAAGTTTGATTTCCAGCTAAAGCTTACATCCTACAAACTTCTAACCTAGCCTATTCGAAAGAGCGTTCAATTTTGACCCCCCCTAGGTTTGGGGGATATAGGGGGACTCCGGATCATTAGTCGAAAAAATGCCGTTTTTCCGACTTATTCCACCCCTAAGGGTTTTAACACCAATAATTTCAATCTAGATTTTTATTAAAAGGGGCGACAGCTATTTTGGGGGCTAGAGATCAGATTGGGGGCTTGGCTGACGATGGGGGTTCTATATTTTTATTAAAAGATGGGGTAGGAAGCGATTTATGGGCAAAAATAATTTTTCCCCCCCCGCCGAACCTTGACCGGGGGAAATAGTGGACCTGTTTTTTTGAGTAGAGCACCTTGGGGGAAGCATTTTTGCTTCAAGAACCCCTATTTCATTTTTTGGATTTTTTGAGATACGACCCCCCGAAATCTGAACCCTCAGTGAGGGACGTTTTCGCAAATTTTGTCCGAAGCCCTTGTATTTTCCGTTCTAATCGTGTCTAAATGGTGTCAAATTATTGTTTGAAAATTTTTAGGATCAAAACAAAAGCTTTTTAACCGGGTTCCTGCCGAAAAATTGGCCAAATTCGCCAGAAACGTCCAATTTTTGACCAAATTCAAACTTGACTTTAATCTAGGCTTGGGCTTAGGCTTAGGCTTAGGGCTTAGGCTTAGTATGGGGCTTAGGCTTAGGCTTAGTATCAGGCTTAGGCTTAGGCTTAGGTTCAGGCTTAGGCTTAGGCTCAGGCTTAGGCAATACAAAATCGAAATTTTCAGAAAAAATCCTGCCAGCTTAGCCTAGAGAATCCTGCCAACTAAGCCTAGACGATGCCTTAAAACATCATAACGCACTCAAAACTATCCAAAAACAGAAATTATAGCCATTTTTGGCTTCGAACTTTGGCCTACGTTCACTTCCAAAAACACTGAAAATGCAATTTTCAAGGGGTCATAGCTCGGAAAATCCAAATTTGTGGATAGGGGTTCTATTACAAAAAATGCTTCCCTCAACGTGCTCTACTCCAGAAAATAGGTCCACTATTCCCCCCCCCCCAACTGCACTTGATCCCAAATTCATTAGTGAATTCAGGCCAGGGTAAGCCAGAGTTTCTAGGAATTACTTTAGGAACAAACGTTTCAATTAAATGCGAAATTGGGCCACTCAATGTATCGCTGAAAGTTTGAACAGGCATACTGAGCTTCTACTGAGCTTCTGAGCTATGACCCCTTTAAAACTGCATTTTCAGTGTTTTAGGAAGTAAACGTAGGCCAAATTTTAAAGCCAAAATATCTATAATCTTTGTGTTTGGATAGTTTTGAGTGCGTTCTGATGTTATACGGCATCGTCTAGGCTTAGCTGGCAGGGTTTTTTCAAAAAATTTAGATTGTTTTAGTACCTAAGACTGAGCCTAAGCCTGAGCCTAAGCCTAAGCCCCATACTAAGCCTGAGCCCAAGCCTAAATTGAGGCCCAGCTTGAATTAGGTCAAAAATTGGACGTTTCTGGTGTATTGGGCCAATTTTTCGAAAGTAACGAGGTCAACGTGTTTTTGGTTTGATTCCAAAAAATTGTAAACATTATTCCGACTCCATTTACACACGTTTAGAACGGAGAAAACAGTCCCTCACTGAGTTTCCGAAAAAATTGCGAAAAATTGGTGCTCTACTAAAAAAATAGGTCCACTATTCCCCCCCCCAACTGCATTGAACCCTGTCTGAAATTCCTCTGAAAGTCTGTAAAATGTCTCTGAATAGAAAGATAGAAAGGGTGAAAAACATCTGAAAAGTCTGAAAAAAACAGGTAAAATTTTTGATCCGGAGTCCCCCTATATCCCCCAAACCTAGGGGGGGTCAAAATTGAACGGTCTTTCGAATAGGCTAGGTTAGAAGTTTGTAGGATGTAAGCTTTAGCTGGAAATCAAACTTTGTCCAAAAATTAAACTTTACATAAAATTTTTTGCGCAAAATTGGATTTAGTCAAAAATACTGAATCAAATGAAAACCTGCTGTTACCATTGAAAGAGCAACTTCTGAGCTACTAAATGCTGAAAAAATTTTGTAAATCGGTTCAGGCTTTGAAAAGTTACAGAACTTTTCCTGAAGCCACCAGGACCAGGCTGACCGAAGCGTTACAGCACAAGTACGGTTCCATTTAAGTTCCGGGCTATAGCTGCGAAATTTTTTAAAATATGAAGCTATTTGGGGTTTTTTAGTGCGGTAAAAATGTTTCTGATGCTTCTTAGATGGTTTTTCCTTCAATTTAGGCCTCAGGCTTAGGCTTAGTGCTTAGGCTTAGTGCTTAGGTTTAGGCTTAGATTAGGCTTAGGCTTAGTGCTTAGGCTGAGGCTTAGTGCTTAGGCTCAGGCTTAGTAGGTGGGTCAGCAAAGGTTAGTCTTAGTTGCTTGCATCAAATAAAAGGACCCTTGCTATTGTGGAATTATAAATAAAGCTGCACTTTTAAACCAAATTTGCCTGTCAGTGCCAGCTTGGTGCTGGGCATCAGTGACGTTTTCAGATCGTATTTATGGCATTCGATTTCATTAGATATCGCTACTTATGACTAATGATGCATATTTTTCTAGGAAAATGTAATAAATTTAATGTCTACGCAAAAAGAAACTAAAACTTTTGATATGTAAGCTCAATTTAACTATGCATATTTCGCCTCTTTTTTTAGTTGGCAAAATTAAGATTTTTAGTATAAATGAGCTAAGTATGTTGAAAACAAAGCTGTATAAAGTATATTATTATGTGTTAATTTATGACGATCAAACTTAAGGCTGATATTACGACTGTACTGGTCATAATTTTCGATGGTTAGCGCCAGTGTGTCGAAAAAACATGATTTTCGAAAAAAATTGATTTTTTTTCGAAAAGGTATAAATCAACGTTTTTTCGCTTGGAAAGTGCTAAAAATGAACTCAGCGCATGCGAAAACCTATAAAAACGTGTTTTCACGGTGAAAAAATATCAGTTTGAATTTCCCCCCCCCGCCTCAGTTGCACCTATGGCCACTATTACCCCCGTCCCCAACCGCACGTGATCTTAAATTTATAAATATAAAACGGTTGCCACTATCACTAGATAAATGTAAAAGTGTCACAATACCTATATATTTCTGTAATGATTCATAACTAAATTGAGTGAATTTTTTTCAGGCTTTGTATTATAAACATTAAACGTGTTAGTAATGTGTTTGACTGACTTGCCGTGGCCATGACGTCCGTACGCGAAGGCTGGCTTAAAAAATCACCCTCACAGAAACACCGTTTCCGATCCGTAAGTCTACTTATTTCGTATCGTCAGGTGGTAGATTCGCTTTCGAGGTTTTTTGTTACATCTTGTGTATTTTCGCTTTGTTATTTGTCTCCCATGTTTGAATGGGTAAAGAAGCGAAACAAGTGTAGACCTGCTAACCAGTGTGTAAGAATTATTGTAGGTCTTTCAAGATTAAATAGCTACGGTAATGCTAGTTTTGTTAAACTTTTTAAGGAATTCTTAACGTGGGTGATTGGAAGATCTTTTGTACCTGTTGTGTTTGTACCCTGGCTGACAGTTGTGACGGTTGTCCATTTTTAGGTTTGCGTTATTTGCCCTTAGATTAGGCTTCCAGGATTTCGAAAAGGGGGGGGTGCAGCTTCGAAATTTTTTTACTTCTACCTGCGATTTTGCATTGCTAAGGTTACGGTATCAGTTTACTTTGAGTATATACACCGTTGCTTTAACAGCAGTGGCGTATATACCCAGAAAAAACAAAACGCCTCACAAACGCAAGATCGCTAACCACAAAGTTGCTGCAGGGGTCTGGGGGCGGTAGCCCCTAGAAAAAATTTGCGATTTCTTCAATTTTTAGGCCGAATTTGGTCAACTGGAGACGTATCAGAAATTTTTCCGGCAAAAAATTAAAACAAATGAACGCCACATGCTCACATCAGACAGTATATATATTACACAAGCAAATGCAAGCATAATATACATAATATGCAGCGTATATATATATCGGACACACAAAGGCGGGACCCTTGTGTAAAAAATTGTGAAACTGTGAAAAAAATTCTGGGCGGTGGGAATTCGGGGAGGGGGGTAATGTTACCCCTTAGGATTAGTCTGAAAGATTTAGAGGCAAAGCTAAAGCAACACAAGAAGTCTTCAGAGTTGAAGCGTGAACAAGCAAAGGCTTTTATGAACACTGCTAATCCTCAAATTGATGACAAAGTCATTGTAAAACATATATAAAGCAGGGATCAGGGGGCGGCAGCCCCCAGGAGCTAGCGAATTTTTGGTTTTTGCGAAAAATTTGTTGCATTGCGGCAGGCACTTTTCAACATCTAGCTGCTGCACCCCCCTCCTTCCACCCAAAAGGGGGGGGTGCGCACCCCCTGCAACTCCCCTCCCCTGGAACCGCCCCTGGCTTCAGGCTTGGGCTTAGGCATCTTCGTTTTCTTCTCTGATCACCCAGTTTATAACACCCCTTTTTAATACAGAGGTGTCTAGGATCGGCTCAGAATTTAGATTTGTGTACGGCTACGGGACTAGCAAATTAGAGGTCTAGGTACAAGACGAAGCAAAATTTTTGTGATATATATGGGACTATGGGAGTACCCATTTTTTTTCAAAAATAGTTTTTTTTGGCTAAAACATGGTTAATAGTTGAACTTGGAGAAGTGGTAGTCAAAATTTCAGAATATTTAGGTATAAGAAGAATGTCAAAGGCGTTTTAGTCTACACACACTTTGCGCACTTTTTCTAGACGACGTATAGATTTTTGACCCAGCAAGTTCAATTCCAGGTGGCACGAACTTTTGCTCGTTTTTGTTGCAGAATTGGAACTCTCGCTACTTTGTGCTGCGTCGGGCGGATGGGGGGCTGTGCACGCTGGACTACTACAAAGACGAGCGGCAGAAGTCCAAACGGGGATCGCTGAATCTGGACGATTGCTCACAGGTTGATTGCTGCTACTGTAGAAGATCCTTGAGAAATGAGAACATAATAATAATAAGAAGCGCATTTGTATATAGGAAGAAGAGAAATGTACTTTTAGAGCTTTACCCGCCCGCCCAAATTCATGAGGGTGAGGGTGCCAAAAGTGCCAATTTCAAATTGATGGTGCCAAAAGTTTATTACAAATGGGCAATGGCCATATTGGCATAAAATTAACAAATGATGAAGGGGAGGGGTCTCAAAATTGGCCAGAAATCCTTTGTCATTGTTTTCGAAACAGCGTTTTTGGGCTGGTGGCCAATCTGGCCACAAAAAAGTGAAGTTTAAAAGGAAGAATGTGTTTCAAAATCAGAAAAATCGCCCCGGTTTCTGGGGGCTCTCGCCCCCAGACCTCATGCAGGTTATCAATACAAACAGTGTATATATGCTGCACATTCTTGACTCTTGATGTCTACTGTCATCTGAGTGTGTTCCGCGCAAGTTATTTCGGTTTCGTTGACAGCAATACTAATTTTTTGTTGTAAATATCAATTTGTTGATTTTTGTCATTGACTTGTGGGGGGTGGCTACCTGAATAAGTGAATTTTAGGTTCTGCTATTTTCTCAAATTCACACCCAATGAGCACGCGCATAGGCACATCGCACATGTAAAAAATGGAAGCCAAATGGACAAATGGTCCTTTGAATTCGTGGTTTGTAATGTCAAAAAATTCGTAAACTTTGCACATTTGCTAGCTTCTGGAAGCTGGACGGCCTCTGGGTTAGGTAATTTTCAGTGTTTTTAACTCAGTAAATTTTTTCAACGCATCTTCTAAATTGGCCACTAAATTGTTGCATTGGCCACTAAAGTTTTGGGTCTAGTAGCCAGCTGGCCACCAAGAAAAAAATGAAAAAATAAACCCTGTTTCGAAAGTTTACCAAAATTTATGGTATAGTATATATACATATTTCTTTGGTCATCCAGGGACGGGCACCCGAAATTTAGTTTGGTTACATGTGTACTGTATGGTCTTACACATACATGGACGTGGGGGCAAATTCGATTTGGGAGGACTTTCAACTCCCCCCTCCAGACAGTTGCTTCAGACCTCACCCAGAATGTCTAGAAAGTAGCTCACGACGCTAAGACTCGATGGCTCACAAAAGTGAAGCGGTGACTCTCGAATGAAAACTCGGCGGGTTAGTCGCACCCCCCATGTAACTCACCCCCCCCCCCCCACCCCAAAAGAATGTGGTACCTGCCATTCATGTATGAGGGGGGGATGGGGGGGACCCCCAAAAAAATTGAGGATCCTGGGGGGAGGGTCCCTAAAATTTATAAAAAATGGCCCTTTTTTGCAAAATTTTTACAAAATTTTGCAAAATTTAGGGTATTTTTGGTCGATCAGTGGGGAGGGTCCCTAAAATTTGGCCGGAGAGGCCCCCCAAAATTTTGACCCCGTTACATGTTGGTACCTGCCCAGTGCCCTGGCATATTTTTAGGCAAACTTTTATGGGGAGGGGGGGGGGCAGCCCCCCCCCCATGGATGGGAGGGGGGCGTCGACCAAAATGGGTGGGCGCATCAATTTCACGATAAAACACTATTTTTGCACGAAAAAATGGTTATTATATGTTACATGTAACGTATTCATACGTTATTATAGCTACGCTAATACTAAATTTAGCAAAGAAGTACCCAAGTACCAAAAAAGTAGGAAAAAAGTTCGCGCTATGGGGGGGGGGCACCCCAACTGAAATGGGGGGCTCAAATTGGGGGGGGGGCGACCAAAATGGGGGGTTGGGGGGCTCCGGACCAAATGAGGGGGGGGGCGCCCCCCAAGCCCCCCCCACTAAAAATATGCCAGGTGCCCATGTATGGTCTCACATTGGTGTTTTGTAGGTGGAAGCGTATCTGTTCTACAAATCCAAACGATGCGTCTTCAACTGGATTTTCAACGTGCACATGAGCAAGCGGGTCTACTTTCTGGCCGCCCAAGACGAGGAAGAAATGAACGCCTGGGTGGCCGACCTCTGTCGGCTGTGTCGTCTGCAAAAGGAAGACGACGTCAATGTGCCCGGAGATGGTAAATTATGAGAATAAATCCAGCCGGGGGGGATGTGCTACCTGTATAAGTGAAATTTTTAGGTTCTCCGATTTGCTTCAAATTTTCACACAATGTAGCCCCAGGGAGGGCGCATCGCAGATGTAACAAACTGGAACCGACGCTTTTGCCATTTTTTACTAGGGGCTCCTAAAAATTCAATTTTACGTGTAAACATAGGCGCAAAAAATGTTCTTTGTTCTCACAAAGCGTTCCTTTGCTCGAAATTTTTGTTAATGCTGACGAAGCTGATTTTTACATGATAATGTCATATTATCTCAACCTCCATGATCCATTTTTTTAATAATTTGCCCATGGCCTGAGCAGTGACGCCAAATGTAAAATAATTCAAATTTGGCGGTCCTAATAAACTGCGATTTTTTCACGTTTCGCCCTCGATTTTAGAATTGAAATGACATATTATAGAAAATCCGGATCATACGATTTAGCGCATACATATATAAGAGCTGCTACTATGCCAAGTTTCAGCCTGATTGGCTTGATGTGGTTTGTGTTAGAACTGTCCAACTAAGGGCTACTTTTAGGCTTTTTTGCGTACTTTTGCGTAGGCAAATACACAAACGCACTGAACCAAACTCCTTCAAGCTTAATAATTGCTCTTATCTGAGGTCGTGGCGTACGCAGATGTACATACGTGGGTGGGGGGCAACCCCCAGATTTGAGATTCCGGGGACAAGCCCACCTCAAATTTGACCCCTCGGGACAAGCACCCCTGCTTGGTGGTGAAAAAGGTGAAAAGAAAACGCAAAAATTTGCCGCAGATCACTGTAAAATGCTTTCAAAATGGGCAAAAAGCTGAAAAATCGCTAAAATTGTCCGAATTTAGTAAAACTTTCCACTTTTAGGATAAAATTTTCTTAGGAGCTGTTCACTAATTTGGATTAGCTCGATTAGATTAACTGAATCAACTACATAGAATTTAATTTTCCAAGAATTTGCACGTTTATGCACTTGACGCAGAGGAGCAAATGTGTCTAATTTGAAAAAGGTCTCATGCTTCTGTGTTGAGTTATTCCAGTTAATTTAGTTAATTTAATCCAGTTAATCCGAATTTGTGAACAGACCCCAAGGCAAAAAATGGCAAAATTTTTGCGTTTTTGTCAATTCAAGCCGCCCAAACGTCAAGACAGGCCCCCTCTAAAATTTCGAAAAATCCGGGACAAACTCCCCTCAGACCAAGACCCCTTGCACATTATGTATGGTTGCATCGGTGATGAAGGAACAAGTACAAGTAGACTGATTGACTGTTTTTTCAGTTTTAGGCGATTTCGAGACTTTACTAGAGGAGGGACGCGATCCAGCCATGGTCATGACGCCCGGCGACTATCCCAGCTCCAAGTATGCGGACAGCATTTTTAGTGGCTGGGGCGGTGGGGCCACGGATTCAGAGGTCGGCACCCCCCTGGACCCCCAGGGCCCCATCTCGGCCGCCACCATTGGCTGGGATCGCCTGTTGCGAAACTCCGAGCCGGGAAATGGCTCCACCTCGGCACTGGAAGTCTCGAGCAGTATTCGAGACGCCTTTGGGACCGTCAGCCTGGTGCCACCAAGTCTGACTATCACCCACGCGTCCAGTGGCAATTTGGGACCGCAACTGCAACAACAACAACAACAACAACAATTTTTGGGCAATAATCACAATCTAAGAAATGAGAATATGGCCGCTTGGTCGAAGGAAAAGGCGAGGGCGGAAGGATACGAACGACTGAGCCAATGTATCAGTGCCGCTCCCAGGCCTAATCAAAGTAACTGTTTTTTTTTGTTTTTTTAATTATTTAGTATTGTTTATTTTGACTTTGGGTCTTGAATAGAGTGTGCAGGTTTATTCATTGTAGCTAGCCTTTTTTCAGTTTTCTAAGTGGAGGAGGTGTACTGCATTTTTGTGCGGGCACCTTAAAGACTAAGCAGTTTTTTTTGCTAAGACTAAGCTGAGATTTTTCTTAGCATTTTTTGAATAACACAGTTTGTACGAGAAACGTGAAGTTAAACGCGTTATGATGATACTATTGTCTGTAATGTTGCGGGGCATTCAGTTTTGAAAGAGAAAGAAATTCTGTGGCTAAAAAGAATAGGTCAGTCCTTGTTGAAATTAGTAACTATATACTTGTTCTATAAAAGAAATCAGTGTAATTAGTTTGTATCATGTCATTAAATCATTGTTGCACTCGTACTACTTTCGCTCATTTAACACGCTTCCACAAATTGGTAGCAGAGCGTTGCATCGATCCCGTTCCTCAACTGTGTCCGGGGGGATAAAAACTATTTACGGTGTTATTCCTGGAAGGATTGCAAAGTCAACAATTTTATTATTTATGATGCATTTGGTGAACTTGCGCGATCGCTGAATGCTTATGGGTGAGGCAGTTTTGTAGTTCCACTACTGTCTTATTAATGCTTCAATTTCAATTGCTCAATAAGACTGTCAGTGCTTGGAAGTGGGAGGGTGGGAAATCGGCCGGCTGCTGGTCATCAAGGATGAACATTAGACTTCAGCTAGCTATTGGTTTTTCAAGGCCAATGTTATAGAATGGGTGGGCCACCCGATAGCGACCAAGTTGGAAGTCTTATTTTAACCACCCAGCAGCTATAAGGGTTGGATTTTCTAATTCTCGTATCAAATAATATGAAAACACACTGGCAACTGGCCATGGTTCAAGTTTCAACCATTCAGTTCTAAGGAATATTATGACTTAGAACAACAATCACAACAACAACAAGTCTTCAACCTTCACGCAACGTGAAGAAGGAATATTATGACACGCAACGTGAAGAAGGAATATTATGAACTAACTAAGACAATTCAAACTCTAAAGCTTGCAGCTCAGTTTAATGACCAGTTATACTTCGAATGAAATGTATTGGGATGCTGAACATTACCTAAATGTTCATTTGACTCGACAATATTTACTAGGGCATTTTATGTTTATGGTCTTATGCTCAATTGCGTGGGGCGGGAAGATGTTGAAATTAGTAACTATATACTTGTTCTATAAAAGAAATCGGTGTAGTTAGTTTGTATCATGTCATTAAATCATTGTTGCCGTCGTACTACTTTCGCTCATTTAACACGCTTCCACAGTCCTTAGTTGCATAGTTGAGATGAAATGCACGAATATAATGTTTAATGTCTATTGTTCAGCGTTATATACATCTAGTCATTAATACTGTTTCATCAATTTTTTACAGGAAACCTACAGCACCGTAAACAGCAGTGTTTATTTATTATTGTTTTATTTTTTATTTCTTTTTTTTCAGTCCGCAAGAAGGAAGACCCTACTACCCCGGCTGGTCGTGGGGGTGCGGGAGTGATTGCGGGGGGCGGAGGTGGTGAGTCATCTTCCAGCGAAAACATCAGACCGGCTGAGATTACCAGCCAGCGACGGTCAAGGTCCGATGCCCAGGGGAATTCTCTGGATGCTGCGCAGTAAGTGAATGGCTTGGGTTGTCTCCTGGTCACTGTTGAGGGTATTTTGTAATGGGGGGGTGGGGTAAAACTGAAGGGACGGAGGGAGAGACTTTTTGTAGCAAAATTTTTCAATTTTTCAAAAAATTTTGTTATCAAGCTTGACAATTTTTTTATTCTGGGTCGATCAGGGTGGGAGGGTACTCAAAATTTTCCAGAAAGGCGTTTGTCAAAATTTCGACCCAGTTTACATTATAGTAGAATGTTGTAGAGCTTCCTGGTTCATATTAATAAATTTGTCCGTGAGCTTGTCCCCATCGTTTTGGCCTGAAGCAGGTTCAATCTAATTTAATCCAGTTTTTCTCTATTTTAATCTTACTTTATTCTAATCCATTTTTATTTCCATTAATCCTTACATTTTAGGCTTTCGTCTGCCAGTCTTTAAGCCTTTAGCCTTTAAGCCTCTTTGTAAGCCAGTATTTTTTATCTCTTATCTGTTATCCATTTTTTATTTCATATTTAATTCATTTTTAATCCCCTTAATCCTTGCATTTTAGGCTCTCATCAGCCAGTCATACGCGTAGTCATTCGGAGGAGTCCACGGATACTTCGATCAGCGGCAGTGCGCGTAGTGCCGGGGCTGGATCCGGAACCGATCTACAAACTGATTCCTCCACCAATTATTGTCCGGACAAAATCAGTCGTCAGACGCCCCGACACAATTCCACCAGCTGTTCGAATGAGGGAGATTTCTATCTGACTTCAATCCCAGCCCCCCACAAAAGCTCCTGTCCGGTGACTAGCCCCAGTGGCTCGGCCCTGGGGGCTCCTCGTAAGCCGGCCCCCGCCCCACGGAAATCACGCGAAAATCTACATCTGATCACCAAGACGACCATATTGGGTCAGGATGATGCTAATAATATGGCGAATTCCAACAACAGCGTTAACGGACGTATACGACCGACCGATCTATACGCTACTCCGTACTCCGTCAAGATGGGGGGCAAAACGGCGGCTCGCAATAATAACTACAACACGGGAACGGGTGGGAACTGTAGTACGGGCACTACCCCCACTAGTGGTTCAGGGGGGGCGGGGGGTACTTGGGGGCCCGCCTCCTATGCGGGGGGCTGCTATAGTTTGCCCCGAAAATGGGGCTCTCAAAAGCGCTCCCCCCTGGATGCCGTGGGGCCTACTAGTTTCTCCACTCTAACCACCCCCGCCGAAGAAGGTCCCTCGGAACCAGCGAAAATAATATCTTCCGATTATGAGCCCCTGCATTATAGTCTTTCGCGTGTGTCACGTGGTAACCGGAGTGCGAGAGAGCCACCTAGTGAAACTTTGTGGCAGACGGCTGGCAATAGTAGAAGTATGGACAATAATAATATTAGTTCTACTAAAACCACTACTGCTGCTTCAAATAATGGATTCATTAAGAGTAGCAGTAATATTAGTAGTAGTAGTACTACTACTAGCGCATTGATATCGACTGCAAGCAGGCCCATTCATAGAATACCAATTGGTCCGACGCTTAGTGCCAGTTCTCAATCCTCAATAATGGGGGGCCATGGACTAAATATGGCCTCGCCCACTACAGAACCCCCCCAGCCCCTACTTATTGGCAACATTACTACTTCGCCTGGCTTTCCTGTCAGCTCCACCCCTCAGAGTTTGTACAGTAACACCCCCTCCTCCGCCGCTGGACCCCACGCCCCATGGTCCTGCCGAGACGCCTATCAGAACTTGCCCGCTGC
>JASANF010017288.1:0-47741 GCA_030248245.1 Trissonchulus sp. WLG1_4
TTGTGCTTCTAACATGATTAATTTTTTAATTCACTGAAAAAAAAAAATTTAGGTTATATGATATATATAGTCTTCACTTGACCTAGTTTGGCCTAAAAAGCCAGGGAGAAAAGTCTCCAATTTTGTTTTTAAGGTGTATTTCTTTTGGACCCCTTTAGCTATTTAGTTTATTCTACTTGACATTCTAAGTTCAAACTTTAGTTTTGATGTTTTAGGTGAACCATCATACAGTATAATAGCAGAACAATATGAATTTATCTGTTTAATTTTTATGTTAGATTGCAAAAAAGTGCATTGTATTAATGCGCTTTTGCAATTGCAAAAAAGTGCAAAAAAGCATTTTTACAAAAAATAGAAAATGTAATTCTCTCTCCAAAATTTTTTTACTTTTAAATTTTACAAAAATGTTGGCACACAGATGTACAACCCGGGGGGTCTGAGAGTATTTCCCCGAGATTTGAGATTCCAGGGGAAGCATACGTCCTCCTAAAAGTTGAAGATACAAAGGTGCCCGAAAACTCAAAATTTGCCCCAGATTGCTTTAAAAATGAGCAAAAAGCTAAAAAATTGCGACATATTTTCAATTTTTGCAAAAATTTTTCCATTTTTAGGCAAAAGCTGGGAAATTTTGGGTTGCTTTTGGTACAAAAACCGCTTCAAATTCATAAAAATGCTGTTTTTTTAAATTGTGATCGAAAATTTTCTGTCGGTACGCGTACGCTACTGTACGATAACGATAGCTAGCAATATTGCTGCAGCGCAACGACTATATACTGTAAAGCCATAATCTAATTTTGACGAACGAAAAATAAAAATGACGACAGGAGTTTAAAAATGACGCCAGAATGATGAAATCCGATTTTGAAAAAAAAAACCCTGATGTGTACCACCCAAACTGCAAACCCAGAAATGTCGATCAAGCACATAGACGAAAGTTGACATCCTTTGAAATGCACCGCCAGTGACCCACCAGCAACACATGACTACAGAGCAACTAACGCGCTACATGCCTGACTCTATATATGTATGTGTACCACCCAAACTGTAAACCTAGAAATGTCATCAAGCACAATACACGAAACTTGATACACAAAACCTACTGACATGCACCGCCAGTGACCCACCAGCAACACATGACTACATATCACTACAAACGAGCTACACGCCTCCCATCGTTGTTCTGTATGTGTCCACCCAAACTGCAAACCCAGAGAGTTTCTGATACAAATATATATAGAAATATGAGGCAGGCATGTAGCGCGTTGGTGCTCTGTAGCTGCTGGTGGGCCACGTGGCGGTGCATGTCAAAGTGTCGACTTTCGTGCATGTATGTGCCTAATCGGTTCGTATACTATATTTATATATATAGGTAGTTATATATATAGTATATACATATAAACAGACATGTAGCGCGTTCGTAGATATATAGTCATATATTGCTGGTGGGTCACTGGCGGTGCATATAAAAAGATATAAACATATATATACTATATTTAAATAAATATATATATAAACTATGCAGTTTGGGAAGCTTAAAAAGTAAAGATAATACAGTCAGGCAAGTAGCGCGTATGTAGATCATGTAGCATGAGTTGCTGGTGTATCACTGGCAGTGTATGTCAAAGGATATCAACTTTCGTGTGTGTGATCGACGCTTCTAGGTTTGCAGTTTGGGTGGTATATATTACATAAAATACGGTAGGCATGTAGCGCGTTCGTTGTTTCGTCACTGAGGTGCATGTTTCTTGAGTCCAGGCCAGCGCTGACCTTTAAAAATGCGGCAGGCAGGGTTTTTTTTCAAAATCGGATTTCATCATTCTGACGTCATTTTTAAACTCCTGTCGTCATTTTTATTTTTCGTTCGTCAAAATTAGATTATGGCTTTACAGTATATAACCGTTGCGCTGCAGCAATATTGCTAGCTATCGTTATCGTACAGTAGCGTACGCGTACCGACAGAAAATTTTCGACCACAATTAAAAAAACAGCATTTTTATGAAACTGAAGCGGTTTTTTACCTAAAGCAACCCCAAAATTTCCAGCTTTTGCCTAAAAATGGAAAAATTTTTGCAAAAATTGAAAATATGTCGCAATTTTTAGCTTTTTGCTCACTTTTAAAGCAATCTGGGGCAAATTTTAAGTTTTCGGGCCCCTTTTTCAACTTTGAGGAGGCTATGCTTCCCCTGGAATCTCAAATCTCGGGGGGAACACCCCCAGACCCCCCTTGTACATCTGCGTGGCGAAGATTTAGGTAAAATTTAAAGTAAAAAAAATTTCGGAGAGAGAATGACATTTTTGATTTTTTGTAATAATGCTTTTTTGCACTTTTTTGCAATTGCAAAAGTGCATTAATAAATGCACTTTTTTGCAATCTAACATAAAAATTTACAGATAATAGCGCATATTGTCCGACCATTATGCTAATTATGGCCGACCGAAAACATCAGAGCTAAAGTTTGAACTCGGAATACCAAGAAGAGTAAGCCAAAGATGAAGGGGTCTAAGAGAGACAAACCTCAAAAACAAAATTGGAGATTTTTCTCTTTTTTTAGGTCAAACTTGGTCAAGTGGAGACTATATATATAACTGAAATTTTTTCGAGCCGGTAAATTATAAGCGAATCACGTCAGAAGCACAACGTCACATCAGATTAGTGTACTAGATAGGTAAATGTACTCGTGTACATATGCAGAGACTTTGGTGAAAGCTAATAACAAGCCACTAAGTTGCAGGGGTCTGGGGGCGGCAGCCCCCAGAAAAAAAATTGGAGATTTTTTTAATTTTTAGGCCGAATTTGGTCAAATCAGCGTCAATATTTGCTCAAAACGCTTCGTCAAAGCTTCGTCATTTTTATTTTCTGAACGTCATTTTTAAGTTTCATTTCTGCAAATGACGCCATTTTTGACTAAAAAAAACCCCTGGCGGCAGGTAAATATATTTTTTTGTCCAAGTCCGCAACTTTGTAATTTTAATGTTAATCTTAGTTGCATTTTTTCACAGTAGAAACTTACATGGTGACTTGAATGCCATATTTTTTGCAAACTTATTACACCTTGAAAACTATGCCTTGCTTTTCGTGTTATGTTTCTGACGCACCAGACGTACTAGACTTGTAATAATAATATAATATTTGTGCATTATTTGCTATGGTTTTAGGCTATATGTACATTTATAGTAATTTCATTGCTGCTCTGCTAGGACTGGAGGAGCTTTGGGTTAAGGTGGGTACTGGGCAGTAGATAGTAACAATTTCGACGAGTTAAGGGTAAAGTAAATACATAAAAGGCATGTACTTAAGGGAATCGACTTTGGCGATCAATTTTTCTCAGCGATTTTCACACGGACCTGCCTAGGCGACCCTCTGCTGCTTGCATCAAAGCATGTTTCTTAGTTTTTTTATAGTATGCAGCTAAGTGTCGCAGTACTATGTGATCTTTATGATTTCAGGGATTTTTTCGTATGATTTCAGGGATTTTTTCGTCGTAGTCAAAACTCAGGCATGGCCTATCACTGCCCACGGTTGAAAAATTGCTCAGTTGACCGAAGCAATCGAAATCGGTGTCAGTACTGTCGACTGAAAAAATGCCTGGAGCTTGGAATGAGCAGAGAGGGTTGGTTTGTGTTGGTGTCTAAATCTTTACTTTAGAATTCTGTTACAATATGCTTCGAGACTTAGAATTAAGGTGTTGTCTTCCAAGTAACATTATTATATCCCGTACGTACATGCAATTTATAACCTATGATCTTTGGAAATTTTCACAAACAATATGTGCCACACAGGAGCTTTTGTCACACCGTATTAAATTTTTACTGTAAGCCTATATTTTCCGAAAGGATTGACGTAGTGTCGTTTTTCCAGCTGTAAAATTTGGTCGAATGTCGAAAAAACAGCGAGAACAAGTGGAAGACGAGGTGAGACAACAACAGCAGCACGATCAACCCAGTCGGGTCAGTAACAACAACAACAACAACAACAACAACAACAACAACAACAACAATGATAACAACAGCACGCGAGTGGCGGTGGAAAATGGGATTATTCCAAGGTTAGTTTAGTCCCACTATCGGTGGACTGCATCGAATCGGATTAACTGACGATTAGCTTAAACCAATTTAACTCAGGCTGAAAGTTAAATTACTTGATGAATTCCGCTGCGCCTATGAAAATAGCACAGTTGGCGCTCAAGATTTAGTCGAAAACTGAGGTTAATACTGAGATTTTGCTGGAATTCACCTAAATGGATTTGTTGAAGTTTAGCTTCAGTTCAGCTCAAACTTAAGTTACTTTGATTTGGTGCAGTCCGCCGTAAGATTACAGAGTTTTGTTGCTTATTGAAGCGGATACTTAGCGGTGCGTTTTTCCAGCAATCGTATCTGACGCGTGCCCACCGAATGAAACTGTTGTAGCGCATTTTCCTACATATGTATTATATAATATGTGCATTTGCATGGATTAGTATTCATCGGTGACGATCATTTATTTTTGTCATTAGTTAATAATAATTAGATTAAGTGATATTCATTGATTAAGTAATAATTTATTCAGTAAAATTTACTTTGAAAGTCATCATGCCTCCTTTACTTTGACAAAAAATTGACAATGTAAACCTTCGTCTTATGCTTGGGTTATGCTTTGGATTAAATAGTGTAAACGTTTGGAAAAAATAACAAATAAAAACAAGTAAATTATGACCTAGGAGGTGTCACAAACTTGATGTTCAGAATTCTACTCCATAATTAGCAACTATAAACTATTAATTAAAGCATCACTAACCCTGAGACAAAATTCTCTGTTCTGATGCAATTGACTCGCCATATTATGTTTATATAATGTTTTAATTAAATGTAAATTTAAATCAGTCAGCCCTTTGGTGGCAGCTTCGCACGTTAAGTAGGGCAGCAGTCTTTTTTACACTAGAAAGTAAAAAGCAGTATAAAGATTTGCCGACACTACAACGGCATTTTTCTGCAAGTGAACAACTTTAATCATATTACTGTTGTCATAAAGTTGTTCGGTAAATGGTAAAAATGATCTCTTTCAAACTAATCGGTATCAAACTGTAAGCTAAAAATGAATCCAGTACAAATTTAAAAGAATGATTTGGTTATGGTTGTTTGTTGTTTTAGAACGAAAATGCCACCAAATTTGTCTCTGAACAATTCTACCAACAGGAATGCGTTACCAGCGAAGGCCAAGCCGACCTACCCCACCGCTCAGTCTATAAGTCGGCCAATGACACAGCAGAATTCAACCAGTCAGCAATTTTTTGCCGACAACCCGTTTTATACTGCGCCTTACACTCCGTGTACACCGGTTGCGGATACGGATATGGAATTCTCGTTTAAGAAAGAAACTAACACTGACTCGGACTTGAGTAAGACATCGGGATTGTATATTGTTTCTGGGACCGCTGCATTCATGGTACACTTTGTATGTTGTTTGTTTACTTGATAAGAAAAAATGAACTATTCAGCTGAGAGGCAATTTTGCGTGGACATGTTTATTGTATTCAGTTCTGGAATCTAGTCGGCAGAAGCGGAATCGACATAAGTCAATACAACATCTCAACACGTTTCCATTAGCATAACAAATTGATCGGTCACCCAAAGTGTCCATGTTGATTAAGGCTAGTGTCAATTTGTTATTTTTATATTTTGCCAGTGTTTTTTTTGCAGACGCCTCGCCATCGACTATTCTGACTGCCTTCTACACTGCCTGCCCGAATGTGCTCGAGGAACGAGAAAGACTAGCCAAACTCAACAGCACTGATTTGGGCCTACTGATGCAATACTACGAAAATAAGGTAACACTCGCGAACAGTCTCTACGTAAAGTATATATTAATAGAGGTAAAGGTATGCGCTTTACGTTACGTAACGGCCTGGCTGATCCAGCCTTGCGGTGCTCATCTCCTTTTGAGCGTCAGGGGTTAGGCTAAGCCACCTCACATGCTGTTTATGTCGTTTAGTAGTTTATTTGGTTGGCTAAATTTTGAGGTAGCTCAGCCATACCTCCATTTATAATGTCAGTTTTTGTTGGTACTAACTTTTAGTGATAGTTAACGATGGTTCATTTTAGCATGACTCTGTTGCCTGTGGTATTGAGCTATTAAAAGTGTGCGTCTGTTTTCATTTCTAGTGATTCTAACATTAAATCGTCGAAACTACATAAAGGTGTCGCACTTTGTAGAAGAAGAGTAAGACACTTCCCTGTCTGCTTGTGCTCCGACGTAGGCAGATGCGCTCGTTGCTTTCGACCTACCTAGGCTGAAAACGATAAGCGCAGTAACTGAGCTAGAGCACAGGCAAAGCGCAGACTGTCTTACTGTTTCTTTATAGAGTGAGAGCTGTTATGTACTATTCATACTGTAGACCTAATATTGCCGTATTTGGACAATTAATAGCAAATTTGACATAGTCTTTTGATAATTTGCGTTCCAGAATTTTTTTCTGTTAAATTGTACAGTATTACATCCTGCTAGACTTTGATGCCAAACCAAGTCCTGTTAGTTAATCAAAAATGAGCCTGTGTTTATTTCATAAATTTAGGTAGTTGTGTTTTGGCTTGGAATGCCTCGTTTTTGTATGGTCTTGGAATAGCTGTCAGATTGTTTTAAATTATATCAAAGTTTATTTTTTGCTAACATTTACAGCCTAGATGTCATATTTACGTAGTTTGGTCGCCAAAAGTTAACCTTTTTTACAAATTATGCAAACAACAATATTCTGCAACTGGAAACCTTCGAGTAGAGAAGTTTTCCAAAGGTTTTATGTAATTAATTGAAACTATGTAATAATTTTATTTTTTGCAACTTTTCATAACCGATAACTAGTTCTAAAATGTTTTGCGACTACTTGTTTCCGTAGGAGACCATAATAGTAGTATGGTGTTAAAACTGGGAACTTTTTTGCTAAAAAATGATTAATCATCGTAGTAAAAGACAGAAGGCAGTTTTCAGGAACTGATAATACGTAATTATTCCACACTGCAGAGGCGCAGTAAATCTGGTCTTCGAAAAATTCTTGTTGATGTTGAATATTTTCCAGACTTAGTCTGGGGGACAGTTTTGCGAAAACATTAAAAAAGCTTTTGGTAAAAAATGTGGCAAATGGCTAAAAAAAGAATTCGTACGTGTGATTGGTTTGTGAATTATGGGTATGCACTTATGACCTTGCAGTGATGGAAGTTAGAAAACGAGCTTTACAGCTACGCAGCCCTGAACCTCGCCCAATGTAGTAACAACAAACAAACTCGAAGAAACACTTACTCAAGCTATAGCAGAAAATAGGTGAAGAGGGGTCGTGAGACAGTGTTAATTTCAACCTATTCAACTTACGATTCTTATTGCTACGCGTGTGAACTCTTTAACTCTATCCTGCTGGAGCGAGCGAGCCGGCCTGCAGCGAACCTTTATAGTGGAGGTTTGGCGCGATGCCGCCCAGCATAATGGTCCCCGCTTGTTGAAAGCCCGAGTTAGTCATCAATCAGCCAAACGCGAAATTCTTGAAGCTGCCAGGGCAAAAAAGTTTCCCAAGGAATTGGGTGTCCGTCGGGATTTGACCTATAAGGAAAGAGCGGCGAAGCGAGAAGCTGCGGCACAGTATCGCAAAGGCAATCTCTCGATGAATGTTCAGCCTCATTTCCCGCTGTATGAATCTTCGTGGGCTGGGGGACCAAAATACCAAGGGGGTACCGCTAGTCTGACCAGCGATCATGATTCAGCCTCCTTTTTGGGGCATCAGTTGCCCCAACGTGGGAGTGGTCAAGATGGGACTATGGGCGTGGAGGTGGCATATGGGGGGGCCCCGGGCGTGGGTGCGCCGGGGAATGGTGACTTTGACTTGGACAGCACCGAATTGAGGGATCCGATTGGTTTGGAGGATGGGGATATGGGTCGATCTGATGGGCGTGCGACTGGTGAATTGGGTGCACGGGGTCAAGTTGGACGGGGGGGCACGATGACTGGACGTGGGAGCCTGGCCGGTGGCTCTGGCGGCTGGGATGCTAGCGGGGGCAGTGCGCGTGGGGGTGGGGGAGCAGGGTCGCGGGGGCAGGGGGTGCCGAGGACTGCCCGAGCTAGCTCTGTTCCTGGTGCCACTAGCTCTGCCACAACATATGCGAACGTTGCCACACCAGAGGCCCAGAAAAAGAAAACCCATGTCAGTCAGGGAAACGTGTGAACTTGGTTGGTGATTTGTGTTATAAATTAAGTTTTGTTAAAAATCCAGAGTTACTGGCTTTTTGGTATGCAAATGTTAATGGATTGAGCTACAAAAGATGTGAGTTAGATCTGATCTTAGAGACCTATAACATTGATATTTTTGGCATTTCTGAAACTAAGTTAAGCATGGACCTTACAGATAGCTCTATCGTGTGGAATAAAAAGTTTCATATTTTCAGAAAAGATAGGGATTCACGTGGGGGTGGTGGTGTCTGTATTGGGGTAGACAAATCTTTGAAATATTTATTTTCACCAGTGAATAATTTTTTAGCTTCTGAGTGTCTCGCTGTTGATATTATATTAAGAGACTGTAAATTGCGTTTTTGTACATTTTACCGTCCACCGAATGATTCGCCTGCCCTAAAATTGTTGGCTAATGATATTGATATATGTATGCAACAGTGTAAATGTGATGTTACTGTTGTTGTGGGGGACTTAAATCTACCTGGTGTAAACTGGTCTTGTTGGTACTCTTCATCAGCTGTGACTCGGGAATTTCTTAATTGTATAAGTAAATTCGGATTTAAGCAACTGATCAATTTACCAACGAGATTTAACCCACCCCATATCTTAGATGTTCTGTTTATTGATTATCCGGATATAGTTATGAATTGGCAGATCGAATCTCCACTAGCAAACTCTGATCACGCTTCTATTTATTTTTGTTTAAAGCTTGGGGGAAAATTAGAAAAGAAACAATGGTTTAAAAATTATTACGGCATGGATAGACAAGCTCTGAGCGCATGTTTAAGTACTGTTGACTGGACCTCTTTTTTCTGGAACCACAGGATGAATTATCCTATGGTCAATATAGTGGAACAGTTCTGGCTAGTTTTAAAGGATTTTTTACACCATGTTATTGATTTACATGTACCTTGTATTCGTACTGACAAGAATAAGTTATTTTGGCCGGTGAGATTGAGAAAATTAGAGGAGCAGAAGAACGCAGCTTTTAAAACGTGGGTAAGGGATATGGATCTCTTGTCCAAGTATAGGTATAATCAATTGAATGAACTTTTTAAACGGGAGTTAACCAGCTTTCAACGTGCTTATGAAGAAAGTTTAGCTAGTAATCCTAACAAAAGACGTTTTTTTAAGTATACTAGTCAACGGATCAAGCCAAAGTGTGGTATTCCTATGTTACTAAATACCGATGACGGTTCTTTTGTTATGTCTGATGCTGATAAGGCTAATTTGTTTAATGATCATTTTTCGTCTGTATATACTGTTGATGATATGCGGTTAGTTGATTGTGGTCACTTGTCTTTTTTTGATAGGTTCGACTCAATGGTTTTTGATGTTATAGATATTTATGATTATCTTAAGGGGTTGAGAAATAGTCTTGTTACAGGCCCAGATGAAATTCCTTACATGTTTTATCGAACTTTCGCAGCTGAGCTAGCTTTTCCTATATTTTTCATAACCGATTTTGCGTACAGACTTTCTTATGTACCAAGAGATTGGAGAGATGCGAACATTGTTCCAATCTTTAAAAGTAAAGGATCACGTGCGCATGTCGATAATTATCGTGATGTATCTCTGACTTGTGGGGCTGCTAGACCACTAGATGCTTTGTTAAACTTACAATTGCGTAATTTTTGTCTAAATTCTAACGTGCTTTCACCTTATCAACATGGTTTTGTTGCGGGTAGATCGACGGTGACTAACCTACTAGTTGCCACTAGTATGTGGATCAATGCTATTCAAAACCGTCAGTGCGTTGATGTGGCTTATATTGATTTTAAAAAAGCGTTTAATACAGTTTGTCATAGAAAGTTGCTGGAAAAATTGGGACACGTAGGCTGTAGTGGTTTGCTTCTGGGGCTTTACCGTGCTTTTTTGACAAATCGCTGGCAGAGAGTCAGGGTTGGGGATTCTATTTCTTCTTGGAGTGAGGTTACGAGTGGTGTGCCACAGGGGTCTGTTTGTGGTCCAACGCTTTTTTTGTTTTATGTTAATGATGCGATTGAGCTGTTTGGCAAATCTAGTTTATGGTTTGCTGATGATTCGAAGATATTTTTTGAAGGGGAGTTGAGATACAACCTACTTCAAAATGCATTAGATTCTTTTCTTCAGTGGGCTAACACTTGGCAAATGTCTCTTTCCTTAAACAAATCTTTTGTGATGCATTTGGGGAAGTCAAATCCAAAATTTACTTACTTTGTTGACAACGCTCCTCTTGTAAGTATGTCTGAATGTATTGATTTAGGTATTTTAATTACGACGAACTTAAAGTTCTCAGAACATATAGCCAAAATAGCAAAAAAAGCACATGGGATTTTATATTTGGTGACGAATTCATGTATTACTAATGATGTCAATGTTCTTGTTGCACTGTACAAATCTTATGTAAGACCTATAATGGAGTATGCTTGTGAGGTGTGGAACCCGCATTTATTGCGAGATATTGAAGTATTGGAAAAGGTGCAGAGGAGGTTTACTAGACATTTTTTCGACCTACGTGAGTTGGAGTATGCAGAACGTTGCAGAATACTGGGGATTCAATCACTGGAGTTTAGACGATTGTTTCGTGATTTGTTATTAACTTATAAGATCATTCATGGGTATACGATCATTAACCCGTATGTTGTTTTTAGCTTCCATAACTCGACTAGTACTAGGGGTCATTCGCTTAAACTGCGAATGCCCAAGTGTAGGATTGACTTAACGAAGTATGGCTTTTTTCGAGAGTTATTTTACCCTGGAATAGTCTCCCAGATCAAGTAGTGAGTTCGAAGTCTGTTAAAACTTTTGGTGAAGGTGTTAATGAGAATGCACATTTCCTGTTAAAATATCTGAAATTGAATAAATTTATTTGATTATGCTCTGTTTTTCGCGGCTATATATCCGCCTTGTTATTTCTATGGAGTAAATTTTTCTTCTTTCTTCTTCTTCTTCTTCTGCTGTCTGTTTTGGCGTAGCAGCCAACTGGAGAAAAGTCGATTTTTTAATTTTGTAGTTCGATACCACCCATGAGTAATTTGGGATTCTACATACGAATCTGCTGCTTCAAGCTACGCAGTTTACACGGATATGGTTCCTTTATAGTGATGGGTTTTTATGTTTAATGTACATAGTGGGTGTCTACGTGTTTTTAAGTGTATCGTTAGACAGAAAGGGATCAAAACATTTTTTACTGTACTGTTTCAGGACCGTTTCGAAGTGTGGTCTGATTTTTCGGGTCGTCTCACTGCCGTGTTTCATCAGGTCATCGAATTCGCCAAACATTTGCCTGGTTTTCTAAAACTGCCACAGCCTGATCAGATTGTACTTTTGAAACGAGGTATGACATTGTGCAACTTCTCAGTCAATTAATCGTTGGTTATCATAGTATAATTGATATAGTCTGGAGTACATAACAGGAACATATATACCCCCCTCAAAACTGTACATTGTCTTGCAATGAGGGGGGTCGCCTTCCATAGTGTCTTGAACTGATGGGAGAGTACCACGCTTAAACCCGTACAAAAAAAGAGTCATTTTGCGCTCCGCATTGGACGCAAGCCCCAAGGCATAATAGGGGTAGTGTCATTCTCTTCGTATTACGTACACTTGATATAATCAATCGGCCATTATCAAGTTCTCGGCGCCTTTTGTATTGTAAGCTTTGCGATATTGATGCTTTTTCAGTAGCTACACAAACAGTGCCGCCGCTGCGTGAACTTTCAAAAAACACGAAAAACTATGCAACTGCATTGCTATCTAATTTTCAATTTATACCGGCTTCAGAGTTCAGATTTTTTCATACGAGCTTGATTTTCAAGAGGCTTCCCATGCAGAAAATTCCATTGAAAGTCCACCTTGAAAGGCACTGAGGCACTATCAATTCAAGAGCGTTATAAATGCACCTGTATCAAGCAATTAAGCCTCGTTTGCCTCGATATTCTGCCTTTTTTGCCTTAGCTATAGATGGGGATTTGTGTCATACTCTCTCAGTGCAGTTTGGTTTTTGTAATCCGATTTCTTTCAGGTGCTATCGAAGTTTCAATGGTCTGGCTCAGTCAATTGTGCGAGTCGCGCAAACTGGTTTCATTTGGTGGATCTTGTGTTTCCATTTTGGTTTTTCGCTCAGAAAACTCACTGGAATCGCGATTTTACAACGAATTCTGGAGTCTTGTCCGTGACTTTAATCAGTGCAATTTGACAGATTTGGAATCGAGCTACTTCGCGGGTGCCGTGTTGCTTACACCAAGTAAGGGTCTTATCCAAAATTGGATTTATCGGATTAGATTTAACTTTATTTCGTCAATAACGCAGCGTCAGTTAAAAGTACTGAAACTGTAGCACATACCGAGATAATGTGTGTAAGCCATGTAGGGCGAAATTTCAGCCGGCTATTTTATTTTTGTGCTGTGTTATTAGCAAAATTAAGTTAAATCTAATCCGTTAAATCCAATTTTGGATAAGGCCTTAAGTTTGGCATACCTTTTTTACGACCTTTACATAGGTAAGGACCGGTCCTTACTATTCAGAAATAACATAATTTTAGCTAAATATTCAGTCATTATTCACATTATCATTCAGTCATTATTGCTCGACTCGTTGGCTCCCAAGGTTTGTCTATAATTAATAGTAATGTAGTTTTTGTTTTAAACATTGTATACATAATCGTTTTTGGAAGTTAGTCGTAAATTAGAATTAGTAGATCGTAAATTTTTGTATGTAATTTCAAAAATTTAGTAAAAACAGACACAACAAGGACAAGGTTATGTCATCCTGTCTGGTGAATTTATCAATGTCCGTTTTAATTGTTTTAATGCATATCCAAGGATATGAAAAAAATGTAGTAGTTATTCTTGATATGCAATAACCGTGATTTTTCCGTGACTACTTTTTTATATCAGAGCAGAACGAAAATTTATGTCATTTTAAATTTTGTCATTTCCAAATTATGAGACAGAACATGTATTTCTAAATTTGTCTTTTTTGCATTGAATATAGTAATTTATAGTCCATGGTATAATTCTATAATAGTTGAAAACCTGAAATTTATATTACCTAGCATGTAATTGTGATAAATTAAAATAGCCAGTCCACACCAATTGTCCAGATAAAAAAATCAAGATCTGTAACCATGGGCGTTATCCAAAATTGGATTTAACGGATTAGATTTAAAATTATTTTGCTAATAACACAGCACAAAATGAAAATAGCCGGCTGAAATTTCGCCCTACGCGACTTACATGCATTATCTCTGTGTGTGCAAAGTTTCAGTAAATTACTTCTAACTGACGCTGTGTTATGGACGAAATAAAGGTAAATCTAATCCGATAAATTCAACTTCGGATAAGAACCCATGACTCATAATACGTTGTCGTCGTATTACCCAATTATAATTATATGATTAGCAGGGTTGGCAGTCTCGGTCTACTATGGAAAACGAGGTCTCGTTTTTTTATTTTTATTGATAAATTGTAAAATAAAATGACAGTGAAAGGATTCTATCGTGTATGTCAAGTGAGCAACATGCTGTAAAAACGTCAAGTTTTGGTTCTAAACTTGAATTTTCTTTTAGTTGACCATCTTCTTTTGGGCTATGTGCGAAATGGTATCAAAATTGAAAGTTTGGTTTCAGTCTTGTTAGGCGTCGTTTGTGCGGGTTCGGGTTGCTAATGTCGGTCTCGGGTCCCAACTCTGATGATTATGGCCATAGCAGTGACACGAATATTGCAGCTCTTTGTAATAGGTGTCACAGTAAACTCATACCTCTATCATGTGAATAACATCAGTAAACAATAGACAAGTTAAATATTAATTATTTTTATCGTTTTTCAGGCTGTCCTGGTCTTAATTCAAAATCTCAGGCAATTCTGGACTCTGTACAAAAAAGTCTGCGGCAGGGTTTGCTGCATTCCCTGCAGTCCCGTCTGGGCCTCGGTCCCGGGCTTGACATTCATAACCGGGTGATTGTTGGGATAGCTCAGTTGCAGCAAGTCGCGCGACTGCACTTGGCTGCGATGCTCAGTTTGCTGCAATGTCACTCCGCCACGCTGAACCTGCCGCCGTTGTACAAAGAACTGTTTTCAATTGACTGAAGTTGTGCGATGGGTTTATGTGTAAACTACATAGTGTTGTGTGCTAAGGCCGGTTCATACTTGTCCGTAAGGAGACAGGGTCAAGAACGAAATTGAGTTGTATATTGTGAAGAATAGATACAAGCCCTTTGGCGTTTAGCTAACTTTTTGCACAGTATATATTTGGAAGAGACTTTATGTATACTTAAGTATCTTTTCACTGGACTGTGTAATTGTTCTGAAATTGCTTCAGGACAAAATCATAAGGACAAAGATTAAGACGAGTGTGAACCGGAGGTTATAAGCGAAAGACTGTCGGCTAAACCATGTTGAAAAGACCAGCGTAAGATTGTGTAGAATTACTTCAATTAATTACTTTATTTGTATTAAATTTTTTGCAGTCAAATTATTTTCCAAAAGAGAGACAATTGAGCTTGGGTATTATTGGAAAATTGGTATTTTATATATATATATATATATATATATATATATATATATATATATATATATATATATATATTGGAAAAATTTAAGTTTTGCTAGTACCGACGACCAATGTGTAATATTTGCGTATTCTTTAATTGTCCATTCTTCTTTGTTTTCAAACTGAAACTGAATTTTGCAAATACACCCTAGTGTACACAAAACTTCAGTCTACTTTTCTATAACGACTAAGCGGTACGCATAACTTAAAAGTCCGGTTCATACTCGTCCATACCTTTGTCCGTGTAGTTTTGTTCGTAACATTTCCAGCTCGCTTGGAAAAAATCGCCAAAATCATCGCGTCAGCTCATCACAACAATCGACCGTCACTTGTCTTGGTCTCGGTCGCTGTATTTTCAAGGACGAGTATGAACCCGACATCGCATATCATAGTTTATGTTTTGGTAATCTAGTAAACCTTTGGTTTTCTGAGAAGTTAGAAATCGCAGTTAGAAAAATTGCAAAATTTTTCCGGCTGTCGCTGTAAAAAAACAAAACGAAGGACACCCCCTTTCCAGCCGGAGTCCGGGACCCCCCCGCCGTTTGTTCCCGTGCATATCAGTTTATTAACTATGTGCACTTATTATGCGCATTCGCAAGTTGCTGTAGTTAATCAAGTCTATCTGAATTTATGAACAAGTCTAGTGCGACAGAGGTTAACTGTTGATAATTATTAACTGTTTTGTTCTGTAATTTTTAGCGGTTAATTAGGCTAAACTGCGCATAAAATATGCATTAATAAATTTTTAATAGCATATGGTTGTAGGTTTTAATGTAGTCAGTTGTCAATATTATATTTGAATTATTGTATATGTAGAATCTTTTATAAAGTACCAGTTGTGCTTACTGTATTTCTATTATACCTACACTACTTTGAAAAGTCGGTATAATTTTTATCATTTCGATAATCTATATATATGAGTGCAATATTATGCTCGTGTAATACACTGAATCCAGTTTTAATAATTATTTGTTTATATACAAGCAGTGACGTTTATTGTATTTTAACTATTAGTAGCTCATTAACTACTTTTACTAGTATCTTCGAATGCGTGTAATTTGTACTTGTTCGTGGTTTACTCGTGAAAAACTGTAACAACAGTGCCTGTGAGGCTAGCTAGCATTAATTTAGTTTTTTAGTTGTTTGTTTTGTTACTTGTATTTTTAGATATAGTGCAATATATTGTTTTTTAAATGAATAACTGCCTACTAGCGTCTTTTGACGGACGCACTGAAGTACGTTGCTTCATTTGTAATTTTGTAGCAAAAATTTTACCGTTCAATCATATAGCTTAGCAATATCTATAAAAATTTGGCTATGAATTTATGTAGCTGTTTTTTTTTTAGGTTTTAAACATATGATCATTTTAACAACTGATTAATCTGGGGCAATATTTTTCTCAATTTAAAGGATTGTACATATCGCTCAAGTATGGTAATAGTATATAGTTATTTTATTTCAATATTTGTTATTGTTTGCCATTTGCTGTAGTACATCGATTAGTTATTACTTATTTGACAATAAAAGTATCTTTTTATATGTTCTTTATGACTATTGCTTTCAAAATTAAAACTAAGTTTTTATTTCTCATAGTAAGTTTATGAAATGTTTCTCCTTGATGCACGCTTGACATTCAATTACTGCTAGATACGGTAACTAGCATTGAGATCTGAGAAGTTAAAGCCCTGTCTACACGACAAGTTGATTTAAAATTGGTGGAAATTGTTTCTTGTAAACCGGGTTTAACAGTTGAGCTTTAACATCACACGAAATATGCTCACAGCAGCAATTTTGGCATGGGTTTGTCTATGATGGTACAGTCAACACAAGACTCAGAACTTAACAGCACTTTATTTGATTAGGTTCGTTAGGAGTAGATTTAACTTTACGTTTACTGATACGGTACCTACCAAACAATACCAAGACTCCAGATACCTAATCTAATGCATGGCTGTTTGCTAACTTGCTGTGTCTTTGTTTGCTTAATATATGCAATCCAGTATCGGTTGCTTTGGCAGGCCTAACTTTTGATGTCACCACCCGACGTGGCCCTTATTAGTTTGGATATTTAAATCACGGTCTCTGAACGAGGCATACAACGTAGAATTAGATATATTGGGCAAGAAGAGCATAGATTGGAGATTGTTTCTGCAATTTTGGTACAAGCAAACAGTTTTAGATAAATCAAGTTAGTCCTCTACCTCTTTTACACATAGCTTTTTCATTGTGTTTGGGTTAGGGTCACAGTAGTTCGTGAAACAGGTATAAAAACGTGTAGGTAGAGCCCATAACTTTAATTCTGAGCCTCTAAATCTGATCTTGGCTAATATCCTTAGCATACTTTTATATACATAGATCATCGTGAGTAAAAATCCTGTTATGTTCTCTTAATATGAGGAACAATACCTATTTGATCTGCTTGGTCAATCCTAAATAATTCCTGAATGACAACTTTTTCAGTCAAAATCAATTTTAATTTCAATAAATTTTTGTTCAATCTAGGTTTCTCAATCGTACCTGCAGTTGTCAGACCTTATAAATTAATTTATGCCAGATACATCTGTTACTTTTGTATTTAAGTTGCACCAATTACATTTATACATAACAATTGCAATAAAGTATTTACACAGTTAAACTATCTAATTACTCTATACTACGAATTTTCCGAAAATTACAAATTGAAACACATTACTGTTCGAAAACCATTCGCAGAAAAGTTTCTACGAAACAGTTACAACAATTCTGTATTTTTTATTTATTCTACTCAATTTAGTCTGTCAAACAAATTCTTTCTTTATATTTGTTATCATATGTAACTTCCGCAAAATGCGAAACCACTAATGTGAGAAACCACTTAATATGATTCCCGGACGTCTTTACAAGATCCCTGATTGTTACTATTGCAAAATTGTTACTATAGCAAAATTGTTACTATTGCAAAAAACTCCATATCAAAGTAACATAGTTACCCAGACGAATCATACATATATTTAACATGCATTTCCATAATAGGTATTCAATTCATCTGAATCGTTATTCTAATCTACCAAAGCACACATTGCGAGCAGAGTTAATTTAATTTTGGATGCATATCGTTGCGGCATGCTTGCAATGCTGACGATATTCTTGAATTATAAAACGCGGCATTAAAATTCTTAAACACCAAAATTTTCAAGTAAATATGCCCACTCTTTGTTTGGTCACAATTTCTAGCCAGCAGTGTCAACACCAATGGTTGGAGAAACCTTGTTAGCAAAAAAAATCATATAGACCAGTTTAACTTTCTATACTTATTACGTAATACACATAGCTACGGTCCTGACGAAAATAATGAGTCTGTATTTTTGTGTGATGATGACTTTCAGTCACTCATAATTTGCAAATTTTCTGGGCCAATTTGGTCTTCCACAATCGTCCTATGTACTAGGTAATACTTTTTAGTGATCATGTCTGACGTGAAAGGATCCTATTCAAGCCAAGCAAAGTTTTTAAATGTTAATTATAAAAATTTAATTTAATATTAATTAGCAGTTATTCATAAGCTTTGGCACACTCAGCGATTTTTCTGCTTTAACATCGACTTTACTGTGGTGATGTGGATCGGATCGCATCGGTCCGAAATTTTGATGCCGATCCGATCCGGATGCTTAATTGGCGATCCGATCCGATCAGATCCAGGCCCGGATCGGCCGATCCGATCCGATCCGCCAATCCGATCCGATTCAAAATTGCGTAACCGTGATGAAGGCTAAAAAATCTCATTTTTTGTAGAAATACTGTTAAGTCTAACTTATTATAATGAGTATATTGCTTTAAAAATTTAATGAGTTTGTATATAGATGAGAAGATGGCTTGCAATGAGCGATAGTTAGACAATCCCACGACCAAAAATTTTGATAATTGGAAAATGGAAATGTCTTGAAAATTTTGGGTCACTACCAGTGGCGTAGCCAGGAAAAAATTTCGGGGGGGGAATGACTTTTCGATTTTTTGAAATGTGTTAAAATGCACGTAATTGCAATTTTAACGCAAAAAACGACACTTATTAGCATATTTTGTTCAAAAACAACGCTAATTTTTTGACCAGAGCGGCATCGAACGTAAAATTGTAGCTCAAAACACCAAAAATTAAAAAACTGCTGGACCGACAAGGGTCCAGAAGTTAGCAAATTTGAAAACTTTGAGAAGATTTATGACATTACAAGCCGCAAATTTACTAAAAATGTCATTTTAGCTGCGATAAAACAGCTAAAAAGATACATTTAACAGTGTATTAAGCAAATGAATAGTGCATAATGCACTCATATACACGTGGACACGCTTTAAAGGAACACAAAAGCAAGATACAGTGAACCACAAGGTTGCGGGAGTCTGGGGGCGGCAGCCCCCAGAAAAAAATTGAGGAAATTTTCGATTTTTAGGCCAAATTTGGTCAATAGGAGACGTATCAGAAATTTTTTCCGGCCGGACCATAAAAACCAAAGGGGGGACCCTTGTGTAAAATTTCAGTCGGAAAAAATTTCGGGGGGGGGGAATTCCCCCCATTCCCCCCCCCCTGGCTACGCCCCTGGTCACTACCGCAGGTCGTGGATACCCACGGGTTGGGTTAGTAGGTTGGATCGGATAATTTCAGCCGTGGGTCAACCCTTGGGTACCCACTTCAGTCTGCGCGGGTCGCTGCATTTCGTCCGGCGAATTCTGAAAAAATTTTCATGTATTCAATCCAATCTGGGTACCATACGGTTAAAGTAGTTGGCAATGTGAACAATGTACATCTGTACACTGTGCAAATTGTACAGGGGTATCAGCAAAAAACGATCTATCATCAGGTACGGTATCTTAAAATGGTGGGTCAAAGTTGGTCGTGGGTCGACTTTGACGGCGCGGGTTGGATCGGGGTTCACCCACAAGTGTCAAACCGCGGGAGGGGTTGGGTAGCGGGTCGAAAATGTTGATCCGCGTCGATTCTGCCAGTAACGAACAATGCTCAACTGTGTTAACGAAAAAAACAATATTGCAAGATTGTTTTTGTAGACAAAAATTAAGATATATTTCTAAACATTTCATATCACACATTTAGTACGTGTTTTCCTTCACGCAACATCAATGATATTGATGAGAAATGCATTCCTCACCTCCACTTATGTATGCATAAACTGTACGGTTCCGCTAATATAAAGCCGATGTTTTGATAATTTGAGTAGTAGTTATACTTGTGCGTTTGATTGATCGATCGAAAAGTTTTTGAAATTACGCAACTTTTGTCAAATTACGAACTTTCGTGGTCGAGACTCAAAATTTATACTACCGATCCGGATCGCCGATTCAAAATTTTAAAGCCGATCCGATCCGGCGATCCGATCCATAACACTAGACTTTAGTAAGTTGCCTTTGGGGGTGGGGGGGTGGGCATACTCTGTCCCACGTACTAGATCCTCCACTGATGCTATGCAAGATCAATACCTATTTTAACTGTTGTTTGCCAAAAAGCAAAAACTCATGCCAGCGTTGACGGTGTTTGCTCAAAATTAATCATGGGTAGTGCTAGAAAGTTTTTCCCATTGTCAAGATGTCAGCGTCCATAATTTCAGCTTGGAATCAGTGGCTGTGCGTAATGTACCTTATGTATTTACCTGCCTACATTTTACGTACTTCATAGTCTCAATTCAATTTGGTCCTAAGTCTGTTTCATGCGGATAAGATTGCCAAGGAGATCCACATACGTCGCTATGAGGATTTACAAGCCATACTTTAGTAATTGTTCTTTTAAATAGATATTGCTGCGGCAAATACACGTTTATAATCACCATCGCATTGCATTGTTAGTAAAAAGACTCTAATCCGTACAGAAATATCAAATTCTACTCTGATGCAGCCGTCTAACGCTGGGTCGTCTTGAGCTTTTGCTGCGCCAACAGCCACAAGTCAGTAAGTCTTTGAAGCAGCGTCGAAAATCGTGGTTATACCAGGCGTAGATCAAAGGATTGAGACAACTGTTGGAATAGCCCAGCCACAGAAAAAATGCTTGGAAGCCTGGAGGCGGAACGCAGTAGTTCGGACAGGCAGATTCTAGAACGTAGCAGAGGAAAAATGGAAACCAGCAAATGACAAACCCGCTGACAACAATACCGATTGTTTTCAGGGCCTTTCGTTCTTTCCAGTAGATAGATTTTTCTTTGCGTTGTTTATTGGTTTTATTTTCTCTGTAGTATTGATTAGCCTTCGTTATCAGTGATGTGGGGAGTGTTTTTTCATAATACCGACGAGCGTTTTGAGCTAAAGTTGGCACAACAGTTAGTTTTCTGATGGTTGCGTTGGGAACTGCCATTCCGCAGGGAGAGGTATCGCTAAGCTCTATTGTACTGTCGATTTGGGAGTCATTTAGAGCGATGCTCAGTTCATCGTCGAATTTGGAAGGTGTATCGACGGCCAGCGTTGACGGTCGTTGGACTTGGAATGTTCGATTGATGTGTAAGGCGGTTTGTTTGGCGACGGGGGCGCCGGTTATAGCTAAAGCAGAGGCAGCAGAGTCGAGGGTGGAATGGATTGAGGAGGTTTTGGGCTTTTGCCCCCCTCTGTGCATCTTCATCATGCGACTGCCCATACCGCGATTAAAGTTCAGCATTTTCTCACGAGTTGTGGTGACCTTGAATATTCTGTAGTAAACATACAGCATCACGGCTAGCGGAAGAAAAAAGGAGCCAAAAGAGGAGTATATTCTATAGGACAGTTCCGGTACGTAACCACAATGATTCGGGTCCGGCTCGAAGCCCCATGTAGGAATGTTAAACCAAGGTGGAGAGGAAATTATGATAGACGACAGCCAGACGCCCAGAATAAGCCCAAAGGCCAAGTTTTTGCTACGTTTGCGAATGTAAGCCAGTGGATAAGATATTGCAAAATATCGATCAAGACTAATAACGCATAAGCTTAAAATCGACGCCGTGCATAGCAGAACATCGGAAGTAGCCCAAATTTGACAGAAAAAATGCGTAAACGGCCACACGTTTTTAATTAAATATAGCATAGCTGGAGGCAATATAACGATACCGACTAGTAAATCAGCAGATGCCAATGAAACCAGCAAAATGTTTGTAAATGTCTGCATTCGCTCGTAGAATGTGATGGATAATATCACTAAGGAGTTGCCAATTATTACTCCAATAATCATGATACTGAGAATGATAGAAATCATAATGTCACTCGCTCCCATGCATAGATCGAAGCCAAGCGTGGAATTCGTTTGATTGGAGTCCAAACCAAGAATATCTGAGAGGCTGAAGCCTGAAGCCATACTCTAACGGTTGCTAGCCGTTGTCTGAAAGATTAAAAATGAATAAAATTGCATGACGTATGATAAATGCACCAATTCTATTTCTCCTTGTAAAACTCAAGTTCTTCTTAAGCACGTTTTTTTGACAAAGAAAAGTGACAGTTACGACTGAAAGACTTCAGCTCTAAATTAAAAAAGTTTTTGCGAAGCCGCGTTTAATAATATCTCGTAATTTTTAATGTCAAATGAACACCTTTGACTGTGTGGAAAGGTTCTTCAAGCATTAAAAGATTCATGCTTGATGTTGCAGAAACTAAAACATGAATGTAAGTTAACTAAAAAATATGGCTTCATCGCGTTTAGGCTCAAAACTCACAAAGGATACTAAGACCACACAATAGTTTTTTACCGTAATTGACGACATAGGGAGAACTAAACAACAGCTATTTGTGTCCAATTCTCTGCTCATCTTCAACATATGCGTGTCTTATTCACGACTAGTGGTACATTATCCTATTTACATTACTATTGTTCAATCCACCAATTGTCTGCCTTATAAAACACTTGCTTGGAAAAAGACACAAGCGTCTGACAGCAAAATGTTTTATGCTGGGTTTAGCTGTATATATGTCTAAAAATGGTAAGTAATAACCGCTAAACAAAAGTTCTTTTGTTGTGACAAAACTTTAGCAATTAGTGGTTTTTATGGTAACGTTATTATTGTTTCATGTTTTGGGTTTGTGCAATAAAATTTTAAAGCAGGTTGCTGCGGATTTTTTACACAAAATCATGATTGTTATCCGTGTGAAAAATCTGGCGATAATTGCATTTGAGTTCATATCAGTCTATCACTTTGTCCGTCGGTGATACGCTGCGATTTACTTTAAATTTTAAGGTTTGTCGCGTTTTTTCTTCTTGCTGAGGATATGGCACTAATATTGGTGAACTGATAGTGATATTTTAAGTCTATCACTGTTTTCTATTAAACTGTTTTCGCAGTACAATTTAGATAAACTAGCAAATTTGCGCGACAATAACTATATGAAAAAGTTGAAATAATCATGTTTATCGTCCGTTAGAGTGTTAAGGTCAGATAAACTACGACACATGCAAAGCAAAAATATCAGCTATTTTTCACCTTAGGCTCGGTTCCCACTCAATTCACTTGAATGACAAGGCTTCGCAAAAATTGGAACAATCTCGTTTCTCCAGTTTTATAAGTTGTTTTCATCCATACATGTAGTAACATATGTAGATATAACCATTAATGTACATAATACCTCAAATTGAAGTATGCCTGAAGTTATTATAAAAAATCTAGGTATAATGTGTCAGAATTGTTAATTGTACTTAAAAATATGCTTACAAATCACTTCGAGGAACAGTGTCGCAAAAAGTATGCTTATTTGTCTACATATTTTATGAAAGAAGTGTCAGTGGCTTGCGAAATCGCTTAGCTTTAAAGTATTGCGATTTCAAGTTCAACAAAAAAACGATCAAACTGTCTATGGATCACCTCAGATCACACAAATTCAACTATTCACCCGTATAATATTGTCCTGCAAAATAAACGTTTTTTTCCGTTAAAAGTTTGTCAATTTTCTTGGAATCGCTTAGGGTCAAAACCAACAAGGACAGCGACGAGTATGAGAACCATTGTGCTTAAAAACTTGGTTTGACCAGTTTGACCAACGTAGTTAAACAGCAATAATTAATTGCCATGTATATAGTGAATATATGTCAGTTAATGAATATATGCCAGTTATTAAAAAACAATGTTACATCGTTTAGTTATTTATCGGTCATAATTCACAGGTGTGTCAAACACCCGTACAAAATACCCGTAGAGTATTTAATTTTGATGTTCTATTTTTTGAAAAGAACGTTTTGGACCGAGTCTAGCAAGTCCAGTAACGTTAAACCGTTATTTAATTCCACATGTCAAATAGCTTATCAAAGAAAACCTCTCTTTTGACGCAAAAAATCCGCTACTTATGTAAGCGCACAGATTACAAAGAGTATCCCAAGATAGAAAAGTGAAAATCAGAAATATAAAAAATGAAACAGCTAACAGGCATGATAGTGACAGTATTTACTGAAATAGTATAAATCTTAAAGATCTGCTTCAACTGCGAATCTCCTCAGTGTCGTCAGTTTCTATCCTATGAGTATATACTTATTACTTAATTAATTCACTTCACTGCTGTCATGGTTGTATGTTTTGTGTGTCTAGAAAAAATCAAACAAACACAAGATGTCCTGTTTTACCGTAATCTTGCATGTGTTGTAATATCGCAAACAGCAATTTTCATTAATGATGATTAAGTAGTTGTGAATTAACAACCAACTTTGCAGAATTTAGATTATACAATTATACAGTATTATATATTATAAACCATATTTTTTCTGAAAATAAATGTTTTACACAAAACATATAGGCCACTATGTATGTATAGGCCTGCTGATAATTTTTTCACGCATAGAGTTTGGTAGGTATAGTAGGTACTTACTCAACCTAATTACTACACTTATTACGTCTTATTTTAAACGCTTGGAAGGAAACTATTAAATGAATGCAGGTGCTTTAGGCAGAAGCTGTGTACCTACTAATTGGGGACAATATTGGATAATTCACCATATCAATTTCATTTATTCACTAAATGTTCGTTTACATAAAGCACTTTAATACAGCTACGCTTTTTTTTCAGTAGACACTAAAATGAACAAAAACGAAACGAAAACGAAAAAGAAAACGAAAACGAATTGAAAAAAGTGAATTGAAGCGAAGCCAACTTTTTCGGCTTGCGCAACAAAGTTTTGAAAAATTTGACGAGCAGTAGACAAATGAAGGAAGCTGCATGCTGCTTGTTTATTCAAATATTTACATGGCGGGGGGTGTCGCTTTTAAGTATACTTTAGTTAGTTGTTATTTATTTATATATATGTATTGTTTTGCAAACTTAACCGTACATTGAGATAAAATAAAAGTAATAAATTAGCCCGAACTGATACAATACTGACACTCTGACAGGAACTTTGTACTATAAGATTTATATTAGTACAAAAAGTAAGAGTTAAAAATTTAACCTGAAAATTTAAAAATCGACGTAATTTATAAAATCTGTAAAGTCGACTTAGCAGACAAAAATTTTGAACAATGTATAAGTGACACTGCAAAGTAACTCACCATTTAATAAATATTTAACACCTATTTGACGGCTCCCTTTTTGAAAAAATTTTGGAGTGCACTTGTGCTTGACCTCAGCTGCTACCCTTTGTCGGCTCCAAAGGGCATGCTGGGCAAGCTGTCAAAAATTGACAGCTAAAGAAAACGAAAACGAAAGAAAGTAAGAAATTGAAGGAAAACGCAAGGAAAACGAAAACGAAAATAAAAACGAAAGAAATATCAACTGAAAAAAAAGCGTAGCTGTAGATTTCAAAGAAGCTTAAAAAATAAAGTTTGCGTTTTAGAGTGCGGTCAACTTAAATTTGTAACAAATCATTAAGCTTAAGCAATCACTGCGACGTAGTTTCCTGTAAAAATTCGCGCAGGATGTATCTACAGCCAACAGCATCAGCAAGTAATTGACCTAAAGACAAAGGAAGGATTAAGTTTGAGCTGATTTGGCCTGTAGGCAGATCAAAATTACCTCCAAGACGGTTAGAAGAGTATGTATAGAAAGAGAGTATACGCAACTGCTTTTGCTTATCAAGATGGCTTCCATTAAATGCCTGCTGATGTGTGAGCGTGTGTGTGTGCGCCAAGACGGTGCGCCAAGACGGTCTGAGCATTTGTCTGCTTTTGAAAGAAGCTAAATTAGTTGCAATTGGGTGATCGGCGCACGCAAAGAAGTTAGCCTGACCCTGTGCTCCAGAAAGTTTCAGCCGGCGGATTCCCCTTTGGACTGCTTCGGCTACAGTCTACACTCTTTTGGAGCGCAGAACGGGCTAGCTTAGATCCAATTATACTCTGCTTTATCAGCGGAAGTCATACGTAAAAACGGCCAAGTCCTTAAACCATGGCCTGCCCATGCATTATGGATGTACACAAACTGCGGACGACACAGTATAAATGTATAATAAAATGAAATTTTGTCTTGAATGAGCGGAAAAAGCAGCAAAGTGTGCATAATAAAAATTCTAGACATGCTGACTGACTTTGAAACTTTTCGAGACCATTATATGTGTATGGCTGCTGAGGCTACAAAAAAGACTTGACAAATGGGAATCATGCAAAAGGCGAACAACACTTCGTTAGAACTAGACTACTAGCGGTGATCAAAAAATAACTTGAGTACTCGGAGTGGGCGATTTAATAAAAAAATAGTAAATGAAAAAACGATGTCTTATTCCTGTTTGTTTGTAGCTATGCAGAAGAAGAGTGTCCATACTCAAGGACATTTGCAGTTTTGCACTCGGTCGGAAAGCGAACCAAATATTGCAGCTTAAATAGACACAAGGTAAAAATTTGACTATTACTTCAAACTTTTTTTCGTTAAAGTCCAGGACTTTTTTAGCCCAGAAGTCTGGACATTGAAAAACTTTCAAAAAATTGTCTGGTAAAAGAAAATGGTTGACAACTTGACATGAACATGCAGCCAATTAATTATAACATGACAGTTGACAACAAGCCAACGCATAGAATTCAAACCTTTTAAGAACCCAATCTTTGCAGCGCCTTTTCAAAAATTTAAAAAAACCTTGTTAACTGGTCTTGGTTGGCTGATTTTGTATGAAATTCCTTTAGCAAATTTATGAATTATGCATGTGTTGGTATATCATGTACCCACACGCGAGACTGATCACAATTCCATGGTATTACGTCAATTTAATAAACAACTTTGCCTAAACAAAATAAGAAATGTTTCCTTTTGCCGGAAAGTAAGGCAAAAAAATTTAATGAAAAACTTTACAGGGGTACAGCCAGTGGAGCTGTGGGCTGTGGTGCGCTAGAATGCTTTCTCCAAGCTTCTCTATCTATCCAAAAAAGTTAATTTTCCAACGTAAACAGGCAGACACAGTTAATTTTGAATGCAACGTTTTCCTCCTCGCGAATAGAATGATAAGCACGCTTGTAGCTTCTATACATAGTTAGCTGAAAAATTTTCAATCACTTGATGTAATTAGGATGCAAAGCAAACTATGCAGAAATAAATATACCCCATATAGCCAAGGTAGAAAGCTATCCTCTCTGCATATATGTAGGAGAAAACGGTCAACCTATAGTTTTATATTATTCATTAATAAATTACCTAGTCTAATGACCAAAATATAAATGCCAAAAAATTGAAAAGGACAGCCTAACTAACCTAGTATAAAAATTAAAGTAAATTTAAAAGCCAAATTTAAAAAAGTTAAATAAAAAAGTTCCCCATGTTCCATCCAGAACATAGTCACAAATATATAAGACAGGCAAAACTAAATGGGTGTACCATAAAGCAAGGGTTTGCTTCGTCTTGCTAGATGTTTCGGTGTAAGGTACGTGTATTTTATGCATTTGGCTGCTTTCACTGATACTGCGAGTGATAATCGTTGATAACTACCAAAATTTTTAATAAGAAATGTTTCAAATTCTTGCGAAGTTGCGATACGTAATTTTCCAGACAGTTTTTGAAATTCATCTTGAGATGTAACGATGTAAATTGTGTTTGTGCATTAATTTGAGTAAATCAAATCAAATCAAGTCATATTAAAGGAGTTTGGACTTGGACGTACCGATTTAGGTACCGCTTAAAATGATCACTAAAATTTTTTTTGGTTAGTGGAAGAATCATCAAAAACCCGGGAATGTGTAAGGAAGTGATACTGATTGGCGATAGAAATGGCATCCGACATATTATCACAGTGTACCTAAATTCAGTCCTACAAAAACCAGTTTTGAAAGGCGTGGGTCAGTAAGCTTCTACGCAATAACGAGCTTTCGCAGCATAGGCAGTTTCTTTTCCTTATACTGTATTAATGAAACAAAAACATAAGCTTGTCAGTAATGAATGGAAGACAGGTGATTTTAAATGCTGACAGTTATCGAACTGTTTTAATGCGGCTTATAGTGTTAAGAAAGGGATGGGCGATTCTTACGAAATAAAGACAACATCAGCATCGGAACCTTTCATCTTTGCATCTGCAGACCACCTTTTAAGGTGGAGCTCTGAATCACCGACTTTGGGAGATAAAATTTTTCACAAACGTTTTCGTTAATTAACTCAAGAAAAAAATTATTTCCAAATTAAATAAGCTTTCATTTGATGTATATATATAACGTCAAATTTTGTTCAACTTGAAATTTTAACCTATTTTTCAATGGGAAAAAATCATTAAATCGATATACCAAAACATTCTATATGGCTTTTTGTACTTTTTGAAGCAGTTCTATGTAGCTAATTGCTAGTTGCAACTTTTAAGAAAGTCGTTTGTGTAGGCAAACCTTTCTAAAAAAAATTCCAAAATACGTTGACCAACAATGACAAAATTACACTATTTTTCAAGCTAATTTTTCGATAGCTACTTTTTGGCTTCTGAAACTTTTCTCAACGGGTTTTAGTCCAGAAAAATTAGCTCTATTTTTAGGTAAATACGTATGTGTAGGCAAACTTCAGATTTCTGAAATTCAGCTGTGGTGTTCATTTTTTCAAGATTACTGTCAGCTGCAAAAACCGATCCGGATGAAACTTTGCAGACTGTCAAAACAGATATATATGGAGGCGCCAAACTTCTTGAATTGTAATTATTATGATTTGGCTCAATATAATAGGCTTTTTAAAACGTCACTTTTGATAAAAATTAAAATAACTAAAAGTTTATTGGAAATAACAAAAATTCGACAAAAAAGGCACCTCGGCAAGATAATTGTCTTTAATTTAAGCTATAGATTGTTCAATTTGGTTGAGGCATCATTGAGCTACGCCATTTCAAAGATTAGTCAAATTTTTCAAAATTTTAATTTTGATGCAGTCATAAAATTTGCTAAATTGTTCCGAGACTCATCAAACTTTGCAAAAAGGCTTGCCTGGTCTTGATTGCACTTAAGCAAAAAAGTTCGTATCACGAAAAAACAAACAATTATAGAAATTTGACTTATTGGAAGTTACTCAGAGCGCCCTTAAGAATAGGTCAAGTGAGTTTTAGAATACTCGTATAGTTGCACCGCGAAAACCCTCAACTTATCTAATCAAAAATACAGGTGAGAATATATCTTTTTGGATAAAAACCCCTCATGCGCCTATAAACTCGCGAAAAGCAAGATGCTTCTTAAACTAGTTCGACTGAAGAAATGTTCCACATGAGCATTAACGTTGATGCAAAACTGTTGCAAAGACAATTTATTACAAAAAGGTTTAAAGAAATAGTACAGTGAAAATTGTTGATGTCATAATGAAACGTTAAAGAGGAAAAACAAAAACCATTAACTGGTCCTATGATTGTACTGGAACTGTTAGCATCGGAAAACCTTAGCACTAAAAAAGCCCTACAAGAGAATGTTACGCTAAACGTTCAAGATCCCAATTTTTATGTTTAAGATTAGCTTCATTTACATATGAAACAAGAATAAAGTAACTTAAAAAGCAGCATGTTCAGTCGGCCAAGCTCAGAGTCGCCGGCGGCATTTATTCGCATTTCACGCCTGCCTTCAAAATTATTCAAAATTGCTATTATTACATGAAACCTTTTAAGTTTTTGTAATCATATGCAAGCGAGATAAAATTAATTAGTTCATCTAAGCTATGCTGGTCAGGTTTGGAGAACTGTGCAGAAGTATACTGCTGCTTGGAAAAGTTCTAAAGCTGCTTGCGTAACTTTGTAAGGTGATGCGCAAGCAGATTTGAAATAATGATGCAGCTGCTAGCCACTTGTAAACCATTACACTCGCAATGACACATACATGAACCTTTCCTTCGTAAAGTGATGGATGGGTGAGGAAAAGTACAGGCCACATAACTAATCAAAACAGCAATGGGAAACTCGAAGAAAACTTCAGTAGGCTAATTTTGCTTAGTACTTTAATTGATCCCGACCACCCCAACATATGTAACTTTTTCAATACTGACAGAAATAGAAAGTTTTTGCTTCACTTAGCGAAGCGATCTTCACCGGCAAAGTCGCGAAATGGGGGGTTAGCCAAAAACGCGCATTAATAAAAGTAGGTATTTGGATCTCAAAATTGGAGGGGCGATTCACTTAACCACGAAACCTCTGCTGCTCAGCTTGAAACTTAAGCTTACTACTGTAAAAGTAATGCCTTGACTCAATCCAGAACTTGAATCGAGTCATGACCTCGAGTCATGAGTCGAGTCCGGAATCATCGTTTTGACTTCGGACTCTGCAGCAAGTAATTTTCAAACTGTACGGTAACAATGTTGTAATATTCAACCGTTTTATTCAAAGCCACAAAAATTCAATTACATGTAGCACATGTAGTTTTAGTGTGTGCACGCTTCTCGTGTATACGTATGTGCTTCTTGTGTTCATGTATGTACGTAAACGTAAGTTTTCTAAAGTTCTATAAATTCAACTTATAAAACTAAAACATCTTAAATCCTAGAACTGCAATTCAAAATTGCTACAACATTCACGAACACGACGTTTAGTTTTTATTAGTTAATAAGTGAAGATGTTTATTGATATATTTCATCAATTGCTGTTCTTTACTCCATTTATTGGCAGTGGTCGACCGGCTTTGTATTTGCGTTTACCATACGTACCTACTTTCACTTCGCTTTTTAGTTCGCCATCTCCCAAAATTATTTTTTCTCTTCCTCTTTTTGAATTTTATCTTTCGCTTTTTGGTTTTACGATTTAATATTTGCCTAGGTTTTTTGATTTTCTTCTTTTTTCTTCGAGTTTTCTTAACTGAACCACTTTTTGTCTTATGTTTCCTCGTAGAGCCCTTCTTAACGTTGTATTTCGATTTAGTTTTTTTAACTTTCCGTTTAATTTTTTTGCGGCCTTTTCGTTTAGGCTGGCGGCTTTTTGATTTAGCAACACCATGAGGCGATACGCCGAAAATTCTTAGGTGACACTCATATTTCAGCTCGACTACAGCCGTGCAATAATCAGAGAAATCGTGCCTGAAGACCATTCGTCGATCATGAAGCCAGGACTCATCTCCCCCCAAGAAGGTAATAAGGCCCGTGTACGTATCAAGACTTTTCTTCAGTAACAAATCGTTACTGGCCCCAAATGTCCACCATGCGGTATCTGACTCCCAAACCTCCAGCCACGGTCCGAAGCCTTGTGGTGACGAGTTATTGACCGTATAGGATGCAATATTTACATATTCTTCTCCGATTTTAAAAGAGTCGTCCCTGAAAAAGTGAAAAATCATATTGTCATCACCTCACAAGTATTCGAGTCCAAATTTTTTATGTAGCACGCTTTGTGTACGGCAGTTTATTATTGCCAGATTATACGAAAACTCCAAAACTGTGAAGAAAGTTTGGAGTACATTGCTCGAGCTCATTGTACCAAAACTATGTAGCTTTGGCATAGGCATGGGCACGTTTAAACGGTTTGAACCGTTTAAACGCGTTTAAACGTTTGAACGGTTTAGAACCGTTTAAGCGTTTACAAGTTCAAAAAACGCGGTTTTCGAACCGTTTAACGTTCAGTCCGTTTAAACGCGTTTAAACGTTTAAACGTTTAAACGCTTACATGTATCATCGTTTAAGGTGGTAGTGTCGCCAAAGCAGGTTTGCTCATAGGCTGCAAATAAGAACTTTTTGCTTTGAAATTGTACGTTCACTGAGAAACTAGTGAAATGCCATATGGTGTCAAATTAATACTGCCAGACACTAGACTACCAATATCTACCAATATTTTTAACCAATCACCATTTGTGAGACAGACATCACACAATAGAGACATAAAAGTTCAAAAAATCAAGCCAGATATCAGATTGGCCAGCTTGTGAAGTACATGTAATGTTTTGACGCACAATTTTTTGCCACAAATAAGAAAAATGAAAAATGAAGGTTCGTTTTTCTTTTGATTTCAAAATAAGTGTTTAATTTTTTTACAATTTATCATTATTGCTGTGAGTACTTCGCGCACAGTTATTTTACGCACAGTTTCACAGTTCAAACAGGCATTACTGCACAACCACTCAAGCAATTTGCACTAAATTTTGTGTGCATAAACTAGAGCATATGTGCTTTTACTTTCTGTAGAGAATCTAAACAAAAAGTTTTTTAATTGTGACGAAATTATCGAATGTGAATAGGTTTTCAAAACGTCATTCTACCGACTTTGCGACTTCACTGCTAACTGTATGCTGCATCAATTTTGCTGAAACTTCAACAGCAAAATATTTGCCTTGAGACATATTTTTAGAATATATAAAGAACAATGACCTATCTTTCACGGAAAAAGTTTTATAGTCGCGCAAAATCGACTGCTTTCGCGACACTACCCCCTTAAACGTTTTATACGCGTTTAAACGCTACTTGTTCAACGGTTTAAACCTTTAAACGCTTACTTGTTTAACCGTTTAAACGCGTATAAACGCTCACTTGTTTCACCGTTTAAACGTTTAAACGCGTTTAAACGCTCACTTGTTTAACCGTTTAAACGTTTAACCGTTTAAACGGTCACAAAACGTTTACAACTGAAAAACGCGTTTAAACGTTTAAACGCGTTTTCTCATCTGTTTAAACGTTTACAGATTTTTGTGAACGTGCCCATGCCTACTTTGGTACACAAAACTGCCTAATAAGCGTGTTGCAGTGTAAATAGTAGTCTCGGTACGCGTTGCTTAGTAAACTAAAGTAAAACCTAAAACCTAAGACTAAACTTATGCTTGGAACTTGCTGAGGGTTAGTCGCAGCCTCGAACTGTCCACTAGTTTTGTCTGTTTCATGCCTATCTTTCAGTTTAAAGAGACAAAGTGTAAAAGTACAGGAAACGAATCGACAAAGTTACATTTTTAACGGCATTTTGTGCAACTTCCAACTTTTTTAGTTTTCAAGTTTTAAACTAATCACACGAAAAAAATAATTTGATTCAAGTAGACGTTAACGTACCCAGGACTGTATATATCTTTGGTCTGATACGCAATGAGAGTATGCTTTTTTTCGTCGTCAACCACTTCTATCTTAAACTCACAGTCGTGCTGTTGTTGATCGTCACAGCACACTTTGTAATCAGAGTCACTGGCACCCGCACGTTTCTCCACATAAACTTTAGTTGGCCAATATGTCACGTCTGCTTCAGCTGAAAATAAACGGTCTGTAATTTGGCAGTAATCACTGACCTTTGTTCTGCTTTTTTACTCTTCCACTTGTTATGTTGTTTTTGCAAAACAACTGTTCTGTTTCATCCTCTTGTAGAACTAAATTGTGCCTCTATAATTCTAAAAGGCATTAAAATATTATTTATTATAAATTTCACATTAGGCGGCGTCAACGTCCTAGTATCTAACCAAACTACATTATTTTGGAAGATTATGCACATTTGACCTGTTTAATTAGACAAGTTAGAACAAAGTCTTCGACAATTTCAATTACAAAGCTACAAAAAATAAATACAGCCGTTCTAAGAAGCGCGCGTACTAAAAAATGCACATCTTACTTTTGCACACATTATAGCAATACTCCCATTCTCCAGCTTCGTAGTTGGTGTAACAATAGGGTACTTGTGTGTTTTTTGAAACACATTTCCATACACCGAAGCCTACGTCACCATAAGATAAATGGTTCCAGGGCCCACAGGAAACTGCGTTCAACGTATTAGTTCTGTCCGCGACTACGTTCATGCAAATGAGGTCCAAATCAGGAGCCACATTCCAGCAATCATGCTTTCGATTATAGCAAGCTTCTTGTGGGTCTTAAACGTTTTACATTATATAAAAGCGGGGTCAAATTTTTAAGTTAAAACATTTGTTTAAAGAATGCCAAAATTTCTAAAAACTGAACTAAAACAAAATGCAAACTTCACCACCTTAAGTCTCAATTCGCATAAAAGAAAAACAACAATTTCATAAACAGATACTATCCGGTTTTAATCTGCATTCAAACGCTGTTCAACTTAGACAACGTATGAAGAGTAGGGTTGTTTAAGTTAGTGATTTTAAATCAGTTAAGCTACAGTTAAGTTATTAGCCAAAAAGTAAATCAGTTAAAGTTACAGTTAAGTTATTTGTCAAAAATTAAATCAGTTAAAGTTTCAATTAACTGATAACTTTAACCGATAACTTTAACTGAAATTAACAGGTATGGGGCAAAATTTTAACAATTTTTGAATTGTTCAAAATTTTGAGGATGTGTTAAAAATGCACGTTTTTATTAACTAACATAAATTACCACTTTACAAATAACTTGCAAGTCCACTAAACTCATTTTCAAAATGATAAACGTTTGTATTACACGCACGTGAAAGAAGTTGTATTAGATAATTACAGTATAGTACATTCTGGTCGACTGCTTGCTTGTCAACTGTTGTAAAAGTTATTTATAATTTATAATTTTCTGATTTTGTATGCCGTTGATCTGTATTTTCTGGTCGACATTTTTTCCTTCTTCCTATTTCGATGTGTCCATAAGATGTGTTAAACATAACAATTTTTGTATTTTTTAACTAATAGTATGTTTCGATTATTAAGAACTAATACAATAATTATGCTCTGTGAGTTCAAGACGACGTGTCTGATGTTCCAAGGTTTATCAAACTGGCAGAATTTACCTCTAGTAGGACATTCTTTGAAACAGTCAAACTGCGCTTGGTTGTTTCGATGCCCAAAACACTTTGGACCAGAATAGGTTTGCGGACAGCCTCTGGAAGGGCAGCTGAGACTACCAAAACCGTTTTTGTTTCGGTGACCTATACCAGCATTTTTCAGACCACAAAGTGGAACGACACTTGGGGAAATCCAGCAATTGTTTATTTCATCATGGCATATTGATGAATAGCCTGAAAAAACCATAAATATTTTTGAAAAACACAAAGGTAGTGGCAAAGTGACATTTGAAGCGGATGCGCAACGAATTGTGTTTTGTTTAATTCTTGATTGTCCTACTTGTTAAACACTAAAACGACCAGGTAAATTGATTTTTTTTGTTAAAAGTAAATATTTGTAAACATGAATTGTTAGGCAGTTATTAACCCTATTGTCAGATACTCTTTAAATTGTTCCAACCATTTGCTCGACTACATGGTGTTTCAACTGGGATGACAGAAAGATAGCAAAAAGGTGCTTAATACCAACTTTAGTCCAACAAAAGCATCAAATTGAGAAGAATTCTCAGAGCCATTATCAGAAATTACTGTTTTGGTAGGTATCCCGAAATGACAAAAAATGTCACGTAACTTGCTTTTCTTATTGAAATAGGTTTGATTATAGCCTCATTTTTTGCCTAAATTACAGGTGCCCAAGCATTGCGTCGTACTAAAGCTTGACCGGGAGAAACCCGAGTATCCTATTGTAAATTTTATTTAGAACATAAGGGCGTTTTGTTCTGTCAAGCTGTGTCGATTTCACATTTAGTTTTTGATGGTTTAGTAATAACGTTGTGACTCAAATTTTCTGACTGAGGGTTTGAGTGCAAAAAGTTCATTGCTGTTTAGCTGTTACTAGCATATGTTATTGTGCATACTACAAATAGTACAAATAGTACAAATAGTGCATATGTTATTTTATATTTTTCGGTATATTTGTACATAGTTCATTTTTTAAACACCGAAACTAATAATGACCAGATGCCGTAGATCTTACCACCTCTCTCACGATTTCCACACTGATCTCCGCACAGAAAAATCTCTACGAAAACTTGCAAGCTCTCACCTCCAAACGAGCACATTGCATATTTCCTGGGTTCATCTTTTTGTGAATGTGACAAAACTAAAAGTTGCAATAAAAGCAGCACATAATAAAAGCGATGACATGTTGGCATGTTGTGTTTATAGATTAGGTAAACCAGCTTTTCTTATTCGGCATAAAACTGTGCAATTTATAGTTTTCTAATGACCGTGTTTGTGATGCGGTTGGCAGATTTGGACATGGTTTGCAAAACATTGAAAACACTTTATGGCACACAAACTTTAGATCGAATTGCTGCAGTAGCTATTGAGTTATACTCGTTTGCATTGGAAGCTAGACTAAAATTACTCAAAGCAATAATGGTAGACTGTCAGAAATCTAGAAAATTACTTTAGAATTTAAAGAAAAACGGACCTAAACTGTGGCGAAACATTTTGCGTGTAAAGATCTGTGTAAAGCTTGTCATTATAACTTGTTTAGTCACATAGTATAAACCGTTCTTTCCACAATTAAGAAGATCTACAAGAGATAAGTGCTTATACCTACTACGTTTTAAATACAGTCCCATAATGAAGCCTTGAAGTTGTAAAAATGAACTTTTCAAAACCTGTTCACAATAGAAAAATTCCACTCAAAGGTTGTCGTAGTTTCCAGACGTCCGACCGGGGGACACATAAACGGTAGGAGCCTCAAAAGGTTCCAACTTTATGCAAAACTGCCTGCCTGTTTTCGGTTTGCAAATAGCTGGCGGATGTCTTGTGTCCCGACTACTCTTGGCACGATGTGCGCTGGGCAGTCGACCAAAAGTGGTTTCAACTTTCAATGTCTCGTCGGCTTGCCTACAATTCTGGCATAGCGGGGATTGGGTTGAGGGGATTATACCAACTGTACCAGGCTTGTCCAGGTGTATAACCGCCGGTTAACAAGCGAGCGAGCAGAGTTTGCTCGCTTTTGTTTAAGCCTTTCTCATCTTTGCTTGGCAGTATGATCTTTGCTATGATGTACAACTTGAGCAGCGTTTCCGTGCAGTTTTTGCATTGTTTATAAACAACTTGTGCACCAGTCATTTGTTTCTGCAATGTTTTTAACTTGTTTTCCTTTTCTTTAACATTTCCTCAATATTCAGAAACAACTGGCAGTTGTTGAAATGTTTTCGCAGTGATTTTTGTATTATTTCGTTGCTGTTTCTGCAATGTTTTCAAACAACTTGCGAACTTTTCGCTGTCTTTTCCGCATTGTTTTTAAACAAGATGCGCAGCATTTCCATGCTGTTTCTTGCTTGTTTTTAAACAAATTGTGAACTATTTTGCTGCTGTTTCTGCAATCTGCAGTTCGCAGGTCCGCAAAACATTGGTAACGAACGCGGCTAGATGTCGCGTGTAAGCGTGCACGAGCACGAGATTTTACCCCCCCCCCCGACCCCTAGGCGTGATTTGCGCTATTTGCGCTATCATAGTTTCCAGCTCAAAAACTCCACCCCCCTACCCCTAGGCGCTATTTGCGCTATATGCGCTACTATAGTTTCCAGCTCAAAAACGCCCCCCCCACCCCCCCCCCGCTATTTGCGCTATATACGCTACGACAGGTACCACCCCCCCCTCTCCCCCCTCCCCTTTTTCATAGGCTTAAAAAATAGCGCTTATAGCACCTGAGGGTGCTATTTGCGCTATTTAGGCGCTATTTTGTGCTATTGGCTAATTTATTGAAAACTGTTGTATTTGTTAGTAAGTATACGGTCCCTCAATAAATTAGAATAATTTCAAAAGTATTTTTAAATTTTTGTTTGTGTTCTAGTCGACGATATAAAAAAATAGCGCATATAGCACAACGATAGCGCATCAAAGTGCTATAAGCGCTATTTTTTTCGTAGGCTTAAAAAATAGCGCTTATAGCATCTGAGGGTGCTATTTGCGCTATTTAGGCGCTATTTTGTGCTATTGGCTAATTTATTGAAAACTGTTGTATTTGTTAGTAAGTATACGGTCCCTCAATAAATTAGAATAATTTTAAAATTATTTTTAAATTTTTGTTTGTGTTCTAGTCGACGATATAAAAAAATAGCGCATATAGCACAACGATAGCGCATCAAAGTGCTATAAGCGCTATTTTTTTTGTAGGCTTAAAAATAGCGCTTATTGCACCAGATGGTGCTATTTGCGCTATTTAGGCGCTTGGACACTGCTTGGACTTGATTATTATTATCTTATTATGATTATTAACTCATTATTGCTTTAAACTATTTCTCGTTCTTTTCCTGCTTAACAAGTAAGTTATATATGTTTTTTGGTTATTTCCTTTAATGATCTGTTTTTAGTAGTATATTAATATGCTGGAGAATACTTTATTTACGAATCTTTTTATTTATTTATGAATCTTTTTACCATTCTAGGGGTTCATTTTGCGTAACCAAAAGGAGCGAAGAATGGAAAGTCATGTTGGGTAATTGCCTACAATTTTGACTAATAGGAGCGAGGAATGGAAAGCCCTACAAACCCATCAACCGGGGGGAGGGGGGGGTGGGCGCTTACTCTATAAATTAGCCAATAGCACAAAATAACACGGGGGGTACCTGTCGTAGCGTGTATAGCGCAAATAGCGGCGGGGGGGGGGGGGGGGGTGTGGGCGTTTTTGAGCTGGAAACTATAGTAGCGCATATAGTGCAAATAGCGCCTAGGGGTGGGGGGGGGTGGCGTTTTTGAGCTGGGAACTATAATAGCGTAAATAGGGCAAATAGCGCCTAGGGGTGGGGGGGTAAAATCTCGTGCTCGTGCACGCTTACACGCGACATCTACCAAATCATTGCGGAAAATTCAGGAAATGTTTCACAAGTTGTTTATAAACATTGCAAAAACGGAAACGAAATCTTGCACAGCTTGTTTAAAAACATTGCGGAAACTGCATGGAAATGCCGCGCATAGAAAATTACGGAAACTGCAGCATATTTGCTGCGCAAATTGCAAAAATGGCAACGAAATGTTGCGCGAGTAGCATTTAAAATAGCAGAAACGCAAGTAAGTAATTATTGCTCGAGTTCTTAAAAAATATTACGGAAACTGCAGCGTGATCATGCGCAAATAACATTGCAAATACGGTAACGAAATTTTGCGCAGCTTGTTTAAAAATACAGCTCAAACGGCAACGAAAAATTGCGAAAATCGTTGAGAAACATCGCAGAAACGGCAACAAAACGTTGCGCAAGTGGTTTGAAAACATTGGAGAAACAATAACAAAAATTTACACAAAATAATACATTATTATTATTATTATTATTATTAACATTATTACAAGTTTAGTGCGTTGGGTATGTTAGGGATAATGGTGAAGCGGATACGCGGGTCATAAAAAGGACAAGAAAGTTCGAGTAAGTAAAAGTAAGTAGGTATGTAAGAAAGAAATTATGAATATCTATCTATGTGTACGTGTATAATTGGATCGAAACACATGGGTGGATTTCACAAAGGTGGTTTTACTAAACCAAGGTTTTACGTACGTTTTTATATGATTTGCACGTAATTTAATTGCGAAATATAGCGTGATTTTTTACGAATTTCGTAGATTTTCTTAAACCATGGTTTTAGCTCAGCTGAAATTTTTAGGTTTGAAATTTCAACTGCGCTAAAACCATGGTTTAATCAACCATGGTTTAACCATCTACGAAATTCGTAACGAATCAGGCGATATGTCGTAATGAAATTACGTGCAAATCATATAAAAACATACGTAAAACCATGCTTTAGTTAAACCACCTTTGTGAAATCCACCCAAGTAGTTTCGTTGTGTTCGATTAAATCCCGCTCAAAAAATAAAAGTTTAAAAAATACCCCCGGATGGAATCGAATCAGCGACCAGAGGATTAAAAGACCTCAGTGCTAACCACTACACCACAGGGGTTACAAAACTTGTATGTTAAAACAGGTTCAACTAATTTTGTTTGTATTATTTAACACTATATGAAATGATTCCAAATTTTACTTTTAATTCCATACAAAGAATTTAGCTTAAGTACTATGTTAATTTCAGATAAGGGTAATATATTCGTGTGGTCTATTCAAATCTGGATTATTGTAGTTATCATTTTGGTTGGGATAGTTTATGTACTATTATAACTATTACCCGGTAAGTAAAATTAGAAATTCATTGACAAAACACATAAGAAAAACCAAAATTTTTAATGGAAACAAAAAGCAACCGCCAAACGATTACAAACATTTAGTTTTGCTGAAAAATAGAATTTATGTATTTTAATTAATTAACAAATTGTTTTTTCGTTTAAATATTTTCCGCGCAGATGGCTCGGTTTTGTATTTATGTTTCGGAAGCTTAATTTTTCGCCGGGTTTTGGTCCGCAAACTGCCAGATTTAATTTTTCTCTTCTTAAGTTTTCGTTTTCGCCTCTTCGTTTTTTGACCTTCTGATAGTTGCTTAAGTTTTCTAATTTTCTTCTTCCTTTTTCTGGTCTTTTTAACAGAACCATTTTTCTTTTTATATTTCCGTCCACGGCCGTTCAGGATGTTATACTTAAACTTACGTTTCTTGACTCTCCGTTTTACTTTTTTTCGCCCTTTTTGTTTTAGCAAGCGGCGTTGTTTAAACTTCTTTAGCGTTACAGGAGGATTAACATCATGAGCTGGTACACTAACTATTCTGTTGTGACACTGATATCTTAGCTTAATCATAGTCTTGCAGTGCTCTGAGAAGCTTTGTCTGAAGAGAATTCTTTGATCGTAGAGTAACGAGTCATTTCCACGGAATAAGCTAGGGCTGTATATGTTGAGACTTTTCTTCATTATCAAATCATTGCTGGCACCAATATTCCACCATGCGGAATCCTCCTCCCATACCTCCAGCCACGGCCCGATTGCATGTGGTGTCTTGATGTTCAGCGTATATGAAGCAATGTTTCCATAATACTCTTCTCCAATTTTAAAAGAATCATCTCTAAAAAACCACTCAGATTATTTGAGTCATTGTGCTATATAAGAGAACACGAAATAGCACATCAGGCGCTTTTCTATGCGCTATTTGCGCTATAAGCTCTATCGAAATCGCTATATGCTCTATTTGCCCTATAGCGCTTTTTGGACGTCCTATACGCGCTATTTGCGCTATAGTATTTTTTTGGAGTGCTATTATTGCGCTATAGCGCTTTTTTGGATTACTATTTGCGCTATTTGCTATAAGCACTATCTAATGTGCTACATATGTGCGCTATAAGCACTATCGAAGGTGCTATATGCGATATTTTTAGTGATGTGGATCGGATCGCCGGATCGGATCGGATTGCCGATCCGGGGGTCGGATCGGATCGGATCGGATCGCTGAATTTGCCGGATCGGATCGCCGGATCGGATCGGCTTTAAAATTTCGAATCGGCGATCCGGATCGGTAGTATAAATTTTGAGTCTCGACCACAAAATTTCGTAATTTGCCAAAAATTTTGCGTAATTTCAAAAACTTTTCGAGCGATCAATCAAACGCACAAGTATAACTACTACTCAAATTATCAAAATATCGGTTTTATATTAGCGAAAGCGTACAGTGTATGCATAGACCATACGCAAGTGGAGGCGAGGTTTCCCATCATTGAAGTTGCGTGAAGACGCGTACTAAATGTGTGATGTGAAATGTTTAGAAATATATATATCTTAATTTTCGCCTACAAAAACAATCTTTCAACATTCTTTTCGTTAACACAAGAGTTGGGAATCGACGCGGATCAACACTTTCTACCCGCGACCCAACCCAGCCCGCGGTTTGACACTTATGGGTAACCCACGATCCAGCTGTCAAAGTTGACCACAACCAACGTTGACCCACCATTTTAAGATACCGTACCTGATGATCGATCGTTTTTAGCAGATACCCCTGTACAATTTGCACAGGTATATACAGCTGTACATTGTTCACATTGCTACCTACTTTAACGGAATGGTAACCAAATTTATGTACCCAGATTGGATTGAATACGTGAAAAAAATTCATAACTTTTTCGCCGGTTTGACAACATGCAGCGACCCGCACAGCCTGAAGTGGGTGTGTATACCCAAGGGTTGACCCACGGCTCAAATTTTCCGATCCAACCCAACCCGACCCGTGGGTATCCACGACCTGCGGTAGTGACCCAAAATTGTCAAGACATTTCCATTCCAATTAATCAAAATTTTTGGATGTGGGATTGTCTAAGTCGCTCTCATTACAAAATTGCCATCTTATCATTTATATACAAACTCATTAAACTTTTAAAGCAATATACTCATTATAATAAATCATACTTAACAATGTTTCTACAAAAGATTTTTTAGCTTTCATCAAGGTTACGTAATGTTTAATTGGATCGGATCGGCGGATCGGATCGGATCGACCGATCCGGGCCTGGATCGGATCGGATCAGATCGCCAATCAAGCATCCGGATCGGATCGGCATCAAAATTTCGGACCGATCCGATCCGATCCACATCACTTATATTTTTAAACATGGGTGAAACATCTACAAAAAAATGGCCAGGGGGAATTTGAACCACTCATCGCTACTCTCCTAGCATAACGCTCTATTTACCGACTGAGCTACGCCGGCCTATTGGTGTTTGTGTTTATTTCCTTTAATATAGTGATGCCAATCTTGGATCGCGCTTATAGCACCTGACGGTGCTATTTGCGCTCTTTAGGCTTTTTACTACGTATACGATCCCTCAGTAGAAAAAAAGAATTTTAAAATTATTTTTAAATTTTGGTTTGTCTTCTCGTCGACAATATAAAAAAACAGCGCATATAGCAAAATTATAGCGCATCAAAGTGCTATAAGCGCTGTTTTTTCATAGGCTTAACAAATAGCGCTTATAGCACCTGAGGGCGCTATTTGCGCTATTTAGGCGTTATTTTGCGCTATTGGCTAATTTGTTAAAAATATTTGTACTTCTTCCTTCCCTGGGCCAAGTCGTGGGCTTAAGCTTGGACTTAGGCTTAGGTTTGGGCTTAGGCTTAGGCTTAGGCTTAGGCTTTCGGGTGGGGGGCGTTTTTTAGCGGGACACAGTAATAGCGCAAATATGTAGCGGGGGTAGGTGGGGGGGAGGCTGGCATTTTTCAGCTGGACACAATAAAAGCGCAAATAGCGCAAATAGCGCCTAGGAGTGGGAAGGAATCCTGTGTCCTGAGTACGCTTTACACGCGACATGTACCATCATTCAGTATGTTTTGTAAACTCAGTTTCAGCTCAGACATAAGTCTTTTACAAAAGTAACTATATATGTGGCAAAGCTCTTCAGCGTCTTCAATTTATTAGGTGCACATATTATCAAAACGGGTCTGTATAGTTATAGGCAATGAATACAGTGTTTTGGCTATTCTAGAATATTATCCTGTTCTGGATTAGTTTCTGGATAATAGATATTGCTGCACAATAGGTTTTAGTTGATCTCTGGTCAGTTTAAATTTAGGCTTTAGACGTGATCTCTTAAAGAATAAGTCAATCAACTTGCCCGGAACTGAAAATATCTTTGACCTGAGTCGGAGTAATTACATGCTTTTGTTCGTTGTCAACAATTTCTATCTTAAATTCACAGTCGTGTTGATCTTGATGGTCACAACAGGCTTTGTAATCAGCGTCACTGGCACCAGCACGCTTCTCCACAACCACTTGGATGGGCCAAAATGTCACGGATGTTTCAGCTAAATTAAGAATTCATAAGTGTCTTATCTTGGGGCCTTATCCAAAATTGGATTTAACGGAAAAGATTTAAACTAATTTCGCTAATAACACAGCACAAAATGAAAATAGCTGGCTGAAATTTAGTCCTACATTTAGGCTTACATACATTGTCTCTGTGTGTGCAGAGTTTCAGTAAAATACGTTTATTTGACGCTGCGTTATTGACGAAATAAAGTTAAATCTAATTCGATACATTAAATTTTGGATAAGACCCTTGGTCACACTTTGACCCTACACGAGCTTAGTTTCACTTGGTTTGAAACGTTCCTTTCCCCATCGTTGCTTTTCCAAAAACTTTCACATAAAAACTTTCATGTTTTTCCGTCTGTAGTAGTATTACTGTACTGTATGTACATTTTAATTCCTATGTATTATTATTAGCTTGATTTAACGATTTAATGTGGCTTCTCTGTGTTCTGTCATAGTAGATTATACATCACAGCCAATACATAGAAGAATGCGTTATTCACCTACCGAGACGTTTCTTTTTATTTTTTTTTTTATATCTATCTATATATATATATATATATATATATATATATATATATATATATATATATATATATATATATATATATATAAATAAATCTTACTTTTGCACACATGATAACAATATGCCCACTCTCCAGCGGATTCGTTGGTGTAGCAATAGGGTACTTGTGAGATTAATGAAGCACATGTCCTTTTACCGTACACTTGCTCACCAGTGGAAACGTTATGGGTCCAAGGTTCACAAGCATCACCGTTCAAAGTATGAGTTTTTTCGGCCACTGCGTGCATGCAAATGTAGTCCAATTCCTTGAGTAAATTCCAGCAATCGTATTTTCGGTTATAGCAAGCTTCCTTTGGGTCTTAAACACAACGTACACAGTACGTCTATAAGGAGAAAATTGTCCTAAATTTTTGGACATTTTTAGGGGGTTTGTGCAGACGTTTGGAAGGTTTGAAATTTTGACACCGAAACGCGCAAAGTTAAGGATTTCTAGCGGACCCATCAGAGGCCGCGTTATGTATAAAAAATATACATATAGTATACAGTATATATATGTATATACTGTGAAAAATTGCTCAGTAACGGTGAAAAAACAATTTTCGTGGCTGGCTTGTGCGGTCGTTACCTTTTTCACGACCCATTTCCTCCGGATACTCGATAGTCTTTCTTTCCATTTGCTTTGTGTTGCTCCTGCTAATATTAATTTTTTGGCAAGCGATGTGCTAATAACACGTTTTGCCTCCAGTCTTTCTTGGAGTCGCACCAAAAAATATTCGCTAAGCAAATCCGTAGTGCTACTATAGTATTTAGATACTGGACGTTGAAACACAAAGTTATCGCTTTTGACGTTGAAACACAAAGTTATCGCTTTTAATATTGATTTCTAACTATTTAGTGACACCTCGACCACAACAACAGTCACAAGCTTATAACAACAACAGTCTCAAACATAAATTTTTTATTTCTACTAATAATTTATTTGTCGTTTTAGCTGAGAGATAATGTGATCTGAACATTGTCAACTGTTACGTTATGTTTTTTGTGCCACTTCCCATTCAACGGCCCGTGGCGGGCCTTGTCTAAAAGGTGCAAAATTCCAAAAAAATAAGGAAACAAGTAAAAACAAGAGCAGCGCCTAGGGAAGAAGCAAACGACCAAAAATTATGTACATCAGTGCGCTATGTAACGGCCACAATTGGGCCTTATGTAAATGCTTGCCCTATGTATATGGCGTGCAACAGCGTATCTAGGCATCAGCATGTACAGTACAAGTCAGAAGGAACATCCCTTGAAGTCACCTTCAGCCTTATTGAAGGCGCCTTTAATGAAGTCGAAGGCAAATTTGACTTCAACAGATGTGCCTCCAGGTCTGACCTGTTCTAACAGTATAGGCTACCTGCGGAATGTCAGCTGATGCCAGTAACTTTGCTCTTTCTTTATACTATTTTTAAAGCTACCAGAAAGTTTTCAAGGGGGCTTGAAAGGTGACTTTGATGTCAGACTTTGACATTTAATTCTCAATTCATATCCAGAACACTTAAATTTGTTTTTACTTGAGTTCACAATCTCATTAAAAAAGAAATTTTGTAATACTTGTTAAATCCATTAATGGCCCCTCTAGTTGACTACAGACATGTAGGAGTGCAAAACTAAACTGCAGTACGTACGCAAATAATCATAGTGGTAAAAAATTTGACTTGGTACCCAGAAGTAACTTAAGCAGAGCAGTCAGGTCAGAGAAGCAAGGTAGTGCCATGACCGCACAGAAAATTGCCGACACCTGGACCGGTAGCATTAATATAATTTAATAATATCATAAAATCAATTTGTGCCACCTTATCACAAATCAAAACAAATAGTAAGGAATAGAATTCTACAGAACTATTTTCACCTAAAAATGTAGTTATTAACATATAAAATTATAGCTTTAATGATAATATGATTTTAATACAAAATTACATAATATGAACTATACTAAAAAAAATGATAATGACAGGATCTTCATGATACTTCTCAAAAATGTAGTACATCCTGTGGTAAGCGTTGCAAGATGCATAATTTTTTGATAAAACGCGTCTGGTGCTGGTTATAGCGGTCTTTGTCCGGGCGCCAAGGTTCAAAACAACGTCAACTTGCAGTAAAGGGGTCATGTGACCCGTCACTCGAAAGCGATTTGTCTCACCAATCGAATGGTGAAACTCCCAAGTGGCTGCATAACAAAAGTTATGGGGATTTTAAAAATTTCACACCATAGAACACTGTTATAATAATTAAATCGTAATTACTACATTACGAAAAGTGTTCTTTTTTTCATATCCTTAAAGGCGCCATAACTGGCCTTCAAGAACTCGGACAGACACAGGATTAGCATCATTGGATTGCTGGCGTGAGGGGCTTTCGAAAGAGGGGTCACATGACTACATGGCACTTCAGATTATCCCGAAATAAATATCTTGGGGTACGGTCACGTGACAAGGTCATGTGACCCATCATTTGAAAGCGCTCCTTAAATCACGACGATTGACGTTAGTTTCATGCTTGTGCGTCATCCCTATTGTACGTTGCGGGCCTTTCAAAATCCAACCTTTGTGACTAATCAAAATCAGCCCATGTTGGATCAAATCTCTTTACATTTCAATTTCAACCATTTTTTACATTTCAATTTGAACCATTTTTTGAATTCAACGAATTTTAACATAATCAGATGCGCTGGACTTTTAGTTGTCAAACTAGTCTAAACTAGACGCACTAGACTTGTATGAACTATACTAAAAATAATGATAATAATAATGATTTTAACTTTAATGATAATATATATGTACTATTTACAAGTAATAATAACATCAAAATAATTTTTATTAATTAAATTGTTTGGCATGTTAATTTTTAAAAGTTAAATCATGTATTTAAATTGTGTTTTTAGTTAAATTTTTAATTTCACAATACTTTTATTTACTTAATCGATAATAAGCTATTTGCAGGTGTTTATGTACATTATATCAGATTGACAATTAACACCAAGGTTATCTTGGATCCTGGGCATTTTGCGAAATTTCACTTTAGATGCTAAGCCGAGTTTCCAATAACTATGGCCAGCTGCGTATTGCAGTTTAGTTTTGCACTCTTACATGTCTGTAGTGAACTATAGAGGGCCATTAATGGATTTAACAAGTATTCCAAGATTTCTTTTTATAACGAGAATGTGACCTCAAGTAAAAACAAATTTAAGTGCTCTGGATACCAATTAAGAATTAAATGTCAAAGCCTGACATCAAGGTTACCTTTTGGGCCCCATTTTAAGCCAAACAGCGCCCCCTTGAAAATTTTCTAGAACCTTTAAAAATAGTATAATGAAAGAACAAAATTTTTGCAATGGCATTAGCTAACATTCCGCAGGTATAATGTCAGAAGAAGGTCAGAACTGGAGGCACATCTGTTGAAGTCAAACATCCCTTCGACTTTATTACCCCCCCCCATCTGTTGAAGTCAAACATGCCTTCTACTTTATTACACGTTCCCGCTTAAAATTCAAATATTTCAGGCCAATGTCAATTTCATAGTTAGCTGCATACAAAAAAATCTAATCCTCGAATTAAACCGACTTTCTGTCTGCGTATCAATTTGATCCAAATTTATCCAGTATAAACGACCTGCCCTTGTCTAAGTGCTTTTTGGACAAAGAACAATTCTAATTTCTATATGAACTTCTTATTCTATACTGACATTATTATATGTCTATTTTTGGTTTCAAAATTGTCAGCAATGGAGGGTCGATAAATACGGAATGAAAATAATTAGAGAAAA
>JASANF010017290.1:0-25046 GCA_030248245.1 Trissonchulus sp. WLG1_4
ATTGCGTTTTTAGGTGTTTTTTTAAACTACCATAACTGCACTTAACCTCAACAAACACTAGAGCGGTCTTTTTTACATTTTTTACACCTACTAGCTTTAAAAAAACTATATTTAAAAGCAGATTATCTTTTGCAATTTTACTGCTGCTATCATTTGAATACACCCCATCAGCGGTTTTTTTGACTAATTTTTGCGCCACAGTTGTGAAACTCAAGATCAGCCAACAACTACTAAACTTTTTGCAGTTATGCACTGACATAATATCCTCACCCGTTTTTTTGATATAGTTGATAAGTCGTTTCTACGTTGAGAAAATGACACTTTCGTGCAAAAATCACGTAATTTGACTTTTCTCTAAAATTTTCAAAAGCCCATAACACCGACTCTACAAATTATTTTTAGAAAAGGAAAAAAACGGGTGGGGATATTTTCCTAAAGATAATGTGGTTAAAGTTTCGAAGCCGTAGTCCTTTTTTAGCTTGAGTTCTGTGGGCGCAAAAATTACACTGAAATGTCAAAAACCACGAAAACGACATTACCCCCTTAAAGCATGGGTAGTGCAGTGATCGGCTACTGATGAACTTGTTTTAACATGGTATTTGTAGTCATCTTGTAAATAAGACTTAGCTTGACGCAAATCTTGTTTTCTCAGTGTCATGTCTTCTAAACTGATCTGCTCTTTTTCATGCAGATTAGATAAATGCAATCAATAAATGCGATAGATAAATGCGTTCGAGATTATCAAACGCCTCTAATCCGGCATTTGTTTTGTAATCCAATCCAGTCACTGCAGTCCTGTACTTTGTTTTTAGCAGTTTAAGAATTTTGTAGTATGTAGAATCAGCCAATAGTTTATCGGACTTTCCAGTTTGCTCTGCATCCGCTTTAAACTCTTTTGTTTCTTTTTTACAATTTGGCTAAGAAATGGGGGAATTTCTACTTTCTCACCGGATTGTGTTTTTGTGGTTTTCATTCCCCACGGCATTGGCGTCATACGGTCAATTATATACTCTAAAAAAAGATCGCCCTGTCACGGTTTAATGACTTTTCCTGTTTGGATTTTGTTGTTTCTTGAGGAGAACCTTCTGCTATGTAGTGTCGAGCTAAGCTGCGCGATCTTGTGTGCATGTAAGAGGTAATGCCAGCCACATGATCGGACAAAACCCGATAAGGCACATTTAAGGTTACGCTGCCTAACAGTAGTTGCTTCAGCTCAGGCGAAATCAGTGACTGATAGAATTTTGAAAGTAGACTAGTTATAATATGATAAAAACGCAAATATTCAACAGATATTATCATTGACAATTCGGAGCCCGATTGCATGATTTGACAGGACTGATAGTTGCATATAGTTTGTAGGTTTTAAAGACAATTTATTTTTGTAAATACTATATTTGAACGATGGCATTAACTGTATTATTGAAGGAGTTAGTGAGTAAATTTGGGTTTTAATTGAACGAGTTTAGTTAGCTCAAACGACTTAAATTCATTATTGCATAAATTTTCCACACTTCCGAATAAAAATAACCATCTAATATTATATAGCAGGTTATACTGCATGTACACAAGAGCAAAATGATGTATAGAATAAGTTAATTTCCGAGCACAATTGGTGTTTTTGTCTATAGTATTCATAAGCCAGTGTGTGCAAAATATCAGTTTTTGAAATATTTGACCTTCGGAGGATCACACGATTTTGCTAATTTTTGGATATGTTTTAGAACTCACAAAACTCTTTCAAATTCCGTTTTAACATTTTCCTTATTCGGGGTTTCGATTAGCGTTTGGGGCCAAAATGTGTTTTAGCAAAAACTGCAGTTTTCAAAAAAAATGGCCTAAATTTTTAAATTTTCTTCTAGCTAAAGCAAAAATAAATTTGGAATTAAATTTGTCAGCTATTTTTATACCTAGGAACATGTTTTTACGATTCAATGTTGCTTGGGTAAGGTTTTGTAAACAATTAGGCAAAGTTGTTCAGAGCTCAAATTTCCAGCTCAATTTTTGATTTTTGAAAGATCATATTTCCCGCAAGGATCAATTGTGGGAGCTAAAACTTTGCATAGTGCAATGACTCATATGGGACAATGTTTAGACAAAATTTGAGCACGATCGGAGGAGATCGATTTTTTTGACTGCGAAAGAGGTATTGAAAAAGCTCGGTTATGGATGAGAATGTGTCTTAAGTTTAAGTTTAAGTTGCTGCCTTAATTTTAATTTAAGTATTCGAAATTTAAGTAATTTAAGTATTCAAGTAAGTTTTTTCTGTTTTTTGCTACTATACATGTTTCAATGTTACTATGACACAGAACTTGTCTGTGGCTACGTGAACCTGCAACGACCAAGTCAGAACTCAGAGTGTACCTGCCATAGTTGGAAAAAATTTTTTCCTCATTTTCTAAAATTACGCTTCAATATTGAAAGACCCGCTTTTTCACGTATCATTGTCTGTACTAGGTATTTGCGTTTGGGGTGAGTGAGAAGCCTGTCAGTCTTTCAGTGTGCTTCATGGAATGTATCGGTAACAGTAATTAATAGGATATAATTAATAGGATATAAACCATCCTAAGCAAAATGATAAATATAATAATTCAGATTCAAGCTGACCAATATAATGGCACAGTAACCTTTATTCATATAATTTTAAAATTTAAACGAAACTCTCGTGGAAAATTTTAAAATTTTTGGCCCTGGTCCACAGTGTTAGAACGTTATTACATAAGTTATTTAAGGGTAATTAAACTTACTTTTACTGTGGTCTCCATAGCGCAGAGGTCTAGCGCATTGATTCAATAGCCAGCAGGTAGCTGGATCGAGACCAGCCGGAGATAATTATTTTCAATTTTTTGGTCACTTTTTCATTAACGCCGTTTCGCTGTTTAATATCTTTCAGCAATCTTTTATAAACATTTCATCCGTGCGCTTTACAAGTTGTAAACAAACTTATGATACATGAAACAAGTTGCCCCTAAAAGGGGCAGGGTTCCTCCCCAGAGATGTTCATAATGTCATGACTCATCATGATGAGTATATACCTTATATAATGGAAAGTATGATGACTCTTCCGTATTGTAGCTGAATTGGAATGACTGAACTTTGTCAAAAGTCCGAAATCGGATTCCAGACACTACAAAATATGTTTAACTGATAGCAGTTCGAAAGGATGGATAGCACTCGTCTGCGCTCCGTCACTAGGGCCCGATTTATCGAAGCATATCTGATGTTCGCAGTTGAAAACGCTCGTCGTTCAAAATCTTGGATCGATCGAAACATTTTCAACGCGGGCATAACACTGAATTATAGGACAAAATTTATTATCGCAGTTGAAATTTTTAGCGGCCCGCAATTTCAACGACAAGCGTTTTGCTACAATAAATCGGTCCCAGAAATCAAGACAGGTTACCCAGGCAGTGGCAAGGTATTGTGTTTGTCCGCTGTTGCTTTTTAGGTTTGTTTGTGTTGCCTGTCTGTTTGCTGTTGGTTTGTGATTGGGGTGTTAGTATGGCTCCCTGTTGCTTTGAATTCAAGTTTGTGTTGCTTTGAGTCTAGGCTTGTGTTGCCTGTAGTTCAAGTGTGTTTGCTGTTGGTTTGAGTATGGAGAGTTACATAGTGTGGCTTTCTGTTGGTTTGAGTCTAAGTATGTTTGTGTTGCCTTCAGTCTAGATTCGTGTCGCGTTAGCTTTGAGCCTAGGTTTGTGTTGCTTGTAGTCTAAGTTGCTGTTAGTTTGACAATTGGGTTAGTTGTCTCGCTGTTGCTTTCAGCCTAGGTTTGTCTTGCTTTGAGTCCAGGTTTGTGTTGCTGTTGCTTATTATTAGTCCGATATTTCAGTCCAAAACCTCGAACTAAAATAAGTCCAGCCCGTTTAATCCTGAAAAAGAATGATCCCTTAGGGTATTTGTTTGTCCGCTGTTGCATGGAGTCTGAGTAGGGCTGTTTCAATTCATTCAAATCATGCGAAACGTATGTAAAACCATGGCTCAGTAGTTACGCTAGTAAAATCACCTTTGTGAAATCCGCCGCTAGAGTCTGCTAGGTAACTACTAACTGCTCTGATGTTGCTAAGGTCTAGCTACATCCGCAAGAGCTCGTTATTATAATCAATGAATTGCGATAAACAACAGCATACCTGACGGTTAAATAAGGTTTACTTTACTTACAGTAAAAAACGCCAACAAATAATAAGTCCAGTCCGTTTAATCCGGTAAACTAATATATAGGCGCTAAATTTGTCCGCTGTTTTAGAAACTGAGCTCACCAGCTGTCGCTTTGAGTTTACGTTTGGATGCTGCAGATGAGTGTCATCTAACTCTTTCCTATTACGTTAGGCTTTCAATGTATATTATGTACTCTTGATTGTAGACAGTACGCGAGGTCAGTCAGTAGCCTTCGAAAAGAACAGTGTGGACTGTGGACGTGGGGTGGACGGATAGGGAATTTGCAACCGTCTCACTCAACCCGAATTTGTTCCCGTCCTTTACGCTATGTCGGTTTGTTTACAATGTCCATTGTGTATATTGTTATATGGTGGCGGCCGGCTGGCCGGCCCGGCCCATAAACCTTCGGGCAGGGCCTTAGCCAGTTGCGCCCCCCAGGCTATGTCCAGCTGCAATAGTATTAGCATGAGCAATGTCTGCAATCTGCATAACATATGTATTGAATTTTACAAATGCGCACGCACGTACACTACACACAAGTAGTGCACACAGCTCTATTTCTCACTTGATAATGTCTGTGCCAACGCTCGGGCTGGCTCGCGGACCCTGAGCCTGCGTACAGCCGGTTCTTGCCCGGAAGCGCACTGCTCGAGCCAGAAAATTTGGTAGTAGTAGCAAGAGTACATAATAGGGAAGAGTATGACACTCTTCCCTATCCTAGCTAATCGGCCCGGACGATGCTCCGGCCGAAATAGCCCTTTTACGTCTTGATTTCAGGGGGAGGTACCCCCCCCTAGAATCAAGACATGTCTTGATTTCAGGGGGGGCAGCCCCCCCCTAGAATCAAGACATGTCTTGATTTCCGGGGGGGCACCCCCCCCCCTCAAATCCCGGAAGTGTCTTGATTTCAGGGGAGGGGGGTACCCCCCCCCTGAAATCAAGACACCACCGATTTTGCGCTGGCAGTGTGCTGAAACGAGGGGGGAGGCACCCCCCCCCTGAAATCAAGACACTTCCCGGTTTTGAGGGGGGTCCCCCCCTTAAAATCAAGGCGTAAAAGCGCTATTTCGGCCGGAGCATCGTCCGGGCCGATTAGCTAGGATAGGGAAGAGTGTCATACTTTTCCCTATTATGTACTCTTGGTAGTAGGCTCTGGCAGAACTCTACCAGTGTGTGGTATGTGTGACATCTGTTCACTGGCTGCTTTGTAAGAAAGGTTTCTTACCACTGCGTAAATTGTGAGGTACGTATAAACTCTCATATGTAGTTATGCTTTTCCTATTTACCGACTGGAAAAGACTAGGTAGGCAATTTCTGCTTTGGAAACGGTAGTTTACACCGAATGAGGGTCATCAAACTTTTCAAAGGAAATTTTGAATGTTCTTTTCAATTAGCGAAGCTGCATCAACCGACATAAGATGAAGCACCAAATTAGCAAGTTTTTAAGTTACTCTGACACATACTACACACACACACACACACAACACAAGCAGAGCCTTGTAATCTTGTATCCTGTTTTCCTAATAGTCTAATACCGTACACTCAATAGTGCGAACATATCCCAACATTTGGTCAGAAGAGATTAAGAGAATATGTACGCTTGGTATTGGCTTGGCTGTACAAAACTCAGAAAAGAGCCTAGGGTTTTTTTCACACTTCGAGGCTGTTACGTAGATGTATCAGACTATATCTACCTAATGTGTTTTTGTCCCTTTAATCGTCTGCCCTGATAAGGGCATTTGGGACGGTGGTGTAAGACTGCGCTCCTGGTCCTGATCCTGCATCCAATTCGTTTTTCGATGCGTCCTTCCTCTCCTGTGCAAGTTCTGCCGTTCTTCGGCTGTTCTATTCCAATTACCAGCGACCACCAGCACAGGCCACAGGCGCACATATCAATGAATGACTGGCCACTGAACTAACCGACCAGACAAAAACTAATTTACATGTTAGTAGTTCCTGTCTGCTCATCGACCAATCAGAAATGACCATATGTAAAAGGCCCGCCCATGGTTGCAAAATGATTGGTGGAAAAATATTTCTCATTTGCATATCCAATTTCATTCGCCACTGACATCATTCTATGTCAATTTGCTGGTTTCAAAACAACAAAAACAGGGGGGGTTCACAAATGCAAGATGAAGAAAGTCGCGGAAAAAATTGTTTTGGTGAATTTTTTAGTGTCCAAGTTGATAATTGCTTTTTATTTATTTGCAGGTTGTTCAGTGGCTTGACAGAAATCCAACTCCGAGGTTTTTTACTTTCAAAATTACTATAAGTTAGAACGGCACCCCCCATCTGGGAAAAATAAAGCAGGTAGTCTGGGGGCTAGGATTACACACAAATCATAGGCTAGTCTGCTGCATAAATTTCGTAGTTCTGTTATCGGAGTAAAATCCGATAACAAAGGTTCTTTCTCTAGAAGGAACAAAAAATTGGCATTAAGTGGGGCTGATTTTACGTACCACATGATGTGTGGTCAAATCTGAAGACAGATGCTATTCGGATAAACTTTTTGAAAGTTAAGTTTTTCAAAATGTTAAATGGAGTTAAGCTAAATGAATCGGTTCTGGTTGAAATAATGTAAACTAGACGCACTAGACTTGTAATAATAATAATAAGTAAATAATAACGCACTAGCCTTGTAAAAACTATCCTATTGTGATAATTATAATAATCGGGGCACGTGGCTTTGGAAGGGCTGGCCTTGGTGTCCTAAACACGAAATAAGCTTCCATTATGATGGACGGGAGTACGGGACCCGGTTCTCTGGTTCCAGGTCAACAAAGTTGGAGTTATTTTATTGTCAAAACTAATATTACGTTTTTCGGCACATAAGTTACAGTTTTTATGGTATCAAATAAAAGCTGTTTTTATGTCCTACCTGACGCCGAAAACTAGAACTTTTTAACGTTTAGCTGAAAAAAGTAATGGCGGAAAAAGTTTTAACACGCAACGTCAGTGTTACCATTGATATAGTAAAGAAATGCTTCCATGACGTCACCCATATAACTGTGATCCTTACACAGAACAGTTTTATTTCATCAGTGATCATGGAGGCGGCGACACAGAACAGTTTTATTTCATCAGTGATCATGGAGGCGGCGATATGGGTCTAAATCTGAAAGTTAAAATTTTATTTTGCATTTTTCGGTATATAAGTTAGCGTTAACGTATAGCTTTTTTGGTATCAAATAAAAGCCCATCGTTTGCTCTATCTAATTGCGAAAACTAGAACCTTTTTCTTGGTTCCTGAAAAAAATTTATAGGCTAAAGTTGTTTTTGGAAAACATTTTGTTCGAAAAAATTCCTCCGCGACTACTCACACCATATACGTATTGAACAATATGTAGTTCGGGAAAATTGAAATAGTAATTACTTACTTCAACGTTGACGTAGAAACATGATATTGACGGCATTTCACTCAGAACTTCAGGCGCTTTTACATGTGTACCTTCCTTGATGTTGACGGACGCAACGATAAATCACCGTTAACTATTAATTAATACGGAACATTGCTTGGTTTTTGCGTAATCGTGCGACCTATCAATCGATAGCTCTTGACAAACGCTAGCATTTAAAAAAGTTTCAAGTCGATACCTCAACCGTATGAAAAGTTATGGCTCCTGAAATTTCAACCCAATTTCCAACCCGACCCGAAAAGACCAGACCCGAACCAACCCGACTTCTCGTGAAGTTGCTATACAAACTCTCGAACACAAAATATTCTTGTGAATTTTTTGTTATTAGTTTTTCGTGATATGTAGGTGGTAGGCTCAGCAAATCTCCAGTCTAGTAGTCATTCCGCCACAGGTCCATTAACCTACGAAACTGCTCAAAACGGCAAAATTTAACGTCAAAATCTAGAATTTATACCCAACTGTTTTGACCCGAACTGACCCGTTTTACCCGCGGGTCGGGAAATCTCAACCCGACCCGACCCAACTCGACCCCACCCGATTGCGAACGTCTATACATGTAATAGCACAAAAATTTTGGGTACCCCTCTCCCTTAAGCCTAGTTCATACTATTCTGAAAGTGTCCGCAGTTGTCCGTGTCTGTATCTGTCTTCGGAAGCAGCATTAATTTATACTTCTGCGCACACTCTACGGACAATGCATATGCACACATAATAACTATAACTATAACATATCCTGCTCATTAGTATACGTACGAGAACGAGCGTTTCGAAATATCAATCAATAACAAGTGAAGTTTGGTGCAAAATGCAATCAATAAATATTGCAGCCTGCTGTTCATTAATTGAAACCAGTTTAATACACTACGGCAAAATTTGTTGCACAGCTTAAAATAGTTACAAATTGCCACAGTGTAGTTTTAAAGATGTGTGTGGCGTGACTCGGTGAGAACTGAGAAGTCATACATATGCCAGCCCAAACGTAGGTTAGGTATAATGACGGGCATTAGATAAGTAAGACGTAATAACAGTTTTTCAATTTCGGGAAGAGGGCCAGGCCGGCTGGTACAGATATTTCTGTCCACCCAACTCATGGACAAATCCAGCAAACTAAAGGTCTAATCATGCATCCAAAAATCAACTCAATCTCGAAGAGCCTACATACGTACTAGAGATTAAGCTCAAAGGGCACAGCCTCTAACATAAGCTACGCTTTGGTCTGAGCTTGAAACTGGGGATTTTGAAAATTCTGCAGCATTCCATAATATATACTTTTGGTAAAGCTGGTCTATACTTTGTTCCTAGCTTCAGTCAACTTTTATGTGCAAGATGGTGTGACATTGGTGTCCTGTTACGAGGAAATGGTATAGTCGTAGTTCCTAAATCCCTCCGTTAAAAGTTGCTAACGTTTGCTCACAATACTCACCAATGCGCTACTCGTAGAAAACAACGTTTTCGGATGCACTGCTGATGGCTAGAAATGGACAAAAAGTAAAGGAATTGGTGCGTAGTTGTGAGCCGTGCCAGTTGTCTGATAAATTAGTCAAGTTGGGTCACCCACCGCTACAACCGGTTGATTTCGCTAAAGGACCTTGGAAGAAGTTTTGGGAATTGATATTTTTGGTTCACGCGTAGATGTTCCTTGGTCGACCAATGGGAACAAAGTTTAAAATAAAAGGAACATATCAAAAGAATTAAAAACAAGCAGGCCCCAAAAGGGGCAAGGTTCCTTCGCCGAGTTAAAATTCTTCTTATTTTACCCAAAAGATCTCAGCTTCTCCTTTACTTTTGTTTTTTTCCATCTTCCATGTATAGAAACAGAAAGCAGTTATACATGTGTAACTTTACTGGATTTAGGTTTAGTGCTTGATAGGTGTTGAATTCAACAAATTAGTTGAAAACACATGCCATGTTGCCAAAAATATCTTATTGCATATTTTGACAAAGAAATGTTTTGTCAAAACGGTTTTTGCAAACAAAAGTTGTGTAATTTTTTTGCAAAAAAACAACACCTGGGGCCTGGGGGTCGAACCCGTGATGTAGCCTGTAACAGATTTCGTTACTAGCGCTTTTGACCACTCGACCACTCCGCTTCGATGCGTAGCGATGTTTGGTTATCAATATGTAGAAAGAAAGGACAAAAATAAACGTCAGTCTAGACAATCACGTGATTAGCATGTGTATCTAGTCTGAAAATTTACCATACGATAAAATTTTAAATCACAAAATTCTAGCAAAATGACAGCTTAATATATGTGCAAAAGTGTTGTTGACTATTATTTCATTAAAAATTGTATAAAAAACGACTTGTCTTTAAAAAAAGAGCTGTCGGATCCCATACTGACTTTACACGTTAATCATATGCGCTGAGCAACATGTGACTGCTACTTTTACACTACGCAGAGTTGATTTCAAAACAATAGTTCCTTCTCTAGAAGGAACAAAAAGTCAAAAACTATTAAGCTAAATACAAAGACAACTATGATAAATTGCACGCTACTATGCTGTCGTTTCATAGTCGAAAATTATGTACGATGTTTGCAAACAAAACCAAAGTCAAATTTACAAAGTATTTTTTCGAAACCTCGCCAAATCATCCAAATTGTTGGTCCTTCAACATTAAAGTTGAGTAATGGACAGAATTGGAATTCAAGACGGCTTACAAAGGTCACTCCCATGGACAAGTATCAGAATTCAAACTTTACTACCAGAGACATCATTGGACACTGGTTTTTCCTGTTGCGCCACAGGGCAACAGGTACTTTATACTTGGTTTGAATAGAATTTGCATAATCTTCAAATACCTAGACAGATTTACTGGTTATTTTCCTTAAATCGATTTTCCAGTGTTAAATAACACTAGAAAGTCTATCTACCATTCCAGTGTTAAATAAAACTGTAAGACCTTCCTTACCACTGTTAAGTATAACACTGGAAGCCATAAGAGTAGGCCTTTCAGTGTTAGTAAATAACTTTAGAAACGCAGTACCTCTCAGAATACTCAGAATGCAAAACTGAGAACCGGTGGGGTTTCGAACCCCCAAACTTCTGACTTAAGATCAGATGCTCAGTAAATGCTTAATAACGCACTACCACCTGACCCAACAGGCCTTGACTATCAAAAATCTTAGGGCCTATTCATTTATCAGATTAAAGGGATAATTATAATCGCACTAAACGGTTTAAACATCTGTTATACCGCGAACCACGGGGCTCTTGGAGTTTGGGCCGGAAAGGCGAGGGCCAGAGGGCAGAATTGACCGTGCGCCCGAGCCCAAGTGGAACGCGCTATAACGGTGAAAACCGGGGCAAAGTGCCCTAAATCGCTCAGAAATCTGCCCTAACTAGGTCCGGGGCACACACACGAATTCCCCAACAAATAGCCACAAAGCCCTCTAAGGGCTGCTACAGTCAAAAGGCCCTAGGAAGCCCTAAGGAGGCAATTTATAGGTTCAGAATTTTATTTTAAAATGAAACTTTTTATTTATTATAAAAATCAACAAATAATTATAACAAGAGGAAATAACAAAAACCTAGCTCAAAACATCAGTCTAACTAAGGGGACCTAGCCCTAGAACTCACTGGCGCGCACACCTAACTACCTATCCCCTGTTCAAAGCGTGAGCGCGCCTCCCCCCTTCTTCTTGAAAATCTGTGACTGCCGTGAGCCAGTCACACAAGAGTAGAATATATAATTTTGCAAAGCGGCCAGTTTGAACTCAGGCTACGTCCCCCTTTCCGAAACAACGCTCAGAATACAAAACAAATTAAAATAATAATTTTGAATATTAAATTTAGATACTATTATTAACGTGAAAAGTATAATTTATAAAAGTTTGTATAAAAGTCTATTCACACGACACGTCATTGCTCAAAAACGTGTAAGCCTACAATTTAGGTATATTAAAGCGCTGGCAGCCTTTCTATTGTTATAAAAACTATGGAGCAGAAAACGGAGCGCTTATTCATGCGCAAATGCCGCCAATTTGAAAAGTACGTAGAATACGTAACATGACGAACTGTGACGTGTGAATAGATGCATTTAGACGCGGTTTTAGACTAATTTCGACATTCTCTTGTTGCGGAAAAGTCTACCCCGAGTAGGGGGTAGCCCTATTGATACAACAGGTGCCCCCCTGCGCGGGCACGACGTCCCGGCGTGTCTAGCGCACATAATTTGGGTACCCCCTAGCTGGGGTACACTTTTCCGCCTACTTTCGGTTTCAAATTTTCGCCGATTTTAAAATAGCAATTTAGAAAAATTTGGCAAAGCACATAAGAAAATTCCCGAAGATGCGCAAACAAGTATACACAACAAATACCAAACAATATGTTAGTAACCCACTCAAGAATTTAGACTTTTTACTATAATTTAGAACTCGTTCCATTTTTAAACCAATAGCGAAAACAATAACAAATGCTAAAATCGCACCGACCCGACATTACCCGCAATAACAAATCTACCCCCTCAATTACCCGTATTCAATCCCCCATTTACCCGACAATTTTGGTCTTCCCATGCCCCCCTCCTTCCTGGAGGTCTCACCAGATGAACTCGAGATCGCAACCCGAGTGCCCGCTTCGACCAGAACAACAAAAGCCCATCGGTCAGTTAGACCGTTCTCCCTACGTAAACTCACTACACGCATACCTTACCTAACAGACCCGTACGTACCTAGCTAAATTTCGGTTTCCCCACTACATTCACTCATGTTAGTAACCCCTGCGGTCATGACCTCAACTTCCCGGGATCCCAAATTTTCTCTACTCTCTCTCGTAGCTGCTTTCTCGCAATAGTCGGACACTCCCACCTTTACTGGCGAGCTCGCGCCTGCTTTCTTACGACGTACGCCTCGTGCACAGCACGTTAACAGACGCGATATTCGGGATGCTGGCCAGGCACCCGTCGCGTACGCCACTCACCTACTCGCAGCTAGTACTCTTCACTTTATCTACCACAATTTCAACACCATTACCCGTATCACCAGCTAAAATCTATTCTTCTTCTTCTTCTTGTAGCCACACACACTCACATTCATACCACACACACATCCTACGAACGTTCTAACTGTCCTTCGCTCCCCTACCTAAATTTCCTGTTGCGATCCTTGCAACATACAAGTATATACTGGCCGACGGTAGACACGCATGCACAAACTAGCTACTTCAGAGTTCGTGTCCAATCTGGCAATATCGGGAACCAGCTTGGGACCGTTGGGCTGTACGCGTCGGCAAATCGCTTCGCTGGTTCGCTACCCGTCGACGGATCGCAGGACTGGCACGGCACGGACACTGACGCTGCACCGATTGGCTGGACTGGACGGACGGAAAGGCGGCACTGGAACTAGGCACCCGGATCGGCAGGCTGGCAAACTGGCTGGCTTGGCTGGGGCACCCAGTCGCTGGAATGATCGTTTTGGGCGTACGTATACACGCCCCAGCACACGCCCCGCAGCTGTGGACACTGCGGCCACCTTCTCGTCACCACCACGCCTTCTCCCAGAAAGTTAAAGTTCCGCCCCGGCCCCCGAAAATGGAGGTCGCTCGCTGTCCCTTCGGCTCACCACAGGCCCGGCAAAAGGAATCTCCGCACGGGGCATCGTTCTTCAGGTTAGCCAGCCAGCTGCCTCGTTCTTCGCCGCATTAGGCCACCTCCGTACCTCCGTCAAACACCGCCGGCTCCTGCTGTCGTCTGAGCACCCTGGACGCCCACTGGCTCGCTGTTCTGCACACTGGATCACTGAAGCTAGCTGTGGGGCATGGGCAGGACTGGACTCTCCCCTAGTCCCTACTCACACGATAACGAACATATTTACCCCAATTTCCTAATTCACGTCAAACAAATAAAATCTTTTCATCCGTTTTCTTTCTAATTTTGCTCCTACATCTTTTACTACACATACGTTTTAAAATACATCATCTTGTTATTCAAATTCGAAACAAAAGCAATTTCAAAAAAAAAACACAAAAATAAACCAAATTTTAAAATCAAAACTCAAATACTAGTGATTTAGTTAAAATTCTCAATACATTAGATAAACATATTGGCACCCTCTGCACGCATTTCCGAACAGGGCCTGTCTACCACTTTTCTCACGCAGTAATATGTGTATGTGCCGGTCCCTCTCGCTGGGCTGTTGCACAGCATATACGTACTTAGTTCAGGTAGCCCTATTGATACAACACATCTAGCTTAAAAATGCCATTCCAAAACCTCCGGATTAAACGGACAATTAGAGTCCCAAACTGCATTTGGGACTCTGCGTACTGAGGTTATGGGTTTCTTACATTTACCGACGTGGGATCACAGAACGAAATTAGCTATAACAATTAATTCTAATTCAGGCAGAGTGTCATGTCCTTCCAATGAGGCAGTCTTGAATTGTTAAAAGTTAAGGCCAATTCACACGAGGGCGCATGAGCGGGCGCATTGCATGGCGTACGCCATGGCGCATGAACGGGCGTATGAGAGGGCGCATGAGCGGGCGCACACGCACACTTGCCTACTGCATTGTGTGAAATAATGCAGCAGGCTGTGTGAAAACAGAATGCACCCGCTCACACAATGCACACAAGCACAATGCACACAATGCACACAATGCAGTAGGCAAGTGTGCGTGTGCGCCCGCTCATGCGCCCTCTCATGCGCCCGCTCATGCGCCCTCTCATGCGTACGTCATGCAGCAAAATGAGCCCTGTGTGAATAGGCCTTTACATATTTTTGTTCGCGATTAATTTTTGCTGCGCAACAGGCCTAATGTTATCAAACGTTCACCCTTCTCACTCACTGGATAATACGTTTGCAGTAAACTTTTGCTTGTCCTGAAGTAATCTCCATCGAAAGAAGCTGTTTTAGTCCTGAACAAAATGACAAATGGCTGCGGATATTGAACCGATAAAGAAGAAAACCAAAAAAATATGATGTTCGTAGCGGACAATTTTATAGGGACTGATTTTCTAAAGTTTGTTGGAGTAATTTTACACTTGCACTTGTTAATTTTACAATGATTAGTCCTTGTACGTATACAGTGAAGTTGATGGTTGATAGTCGAATAAACACGACTATAACAATCTTGAACAAATACATGCATTCAACTGCAAAAACTTGCGTGATAAAAATAATAAAACTTACGGCAGTAATAGTATAACCAAGGTTTGGTCCAGTTTCGGAAATGAAAATTTCAGAAAAACATGATAAAGTAAGTCCATTTGACACTTTTTACCTGTAAAACGTGTATTCCTAAAATTACATAGTAAAATACTAGGTCAGTAAAGTTGTGCTAATTCCATTTTTAGTATTTCGCCGTTAGTTTAGTAAAATTCGAAAATAAAAATATGCATTTACTTCTAAGTTTGCTGAATCAAGTTTAATATCACGGTAGAAAGTGGAATCGGCATAAATAAAATGCACCACAATGCTAATTGTTGTAAATAACTGCCAGCTGATCACATTGTACAGTATAAAATACAAAAAAGTAAATGCTATTGAATAAGTGATATTATGTAAGAAATATTATTGTCAAGTTGTTAAAAATACATACTTCTTCATTTTAAACAGAGAGTTTTGCCATGGGATACTCGCATTGGCGACTTTCAAATTGGTGTCAATTTGCAGTTTTATCTGTTGTATCACTAGGGCTACCCCCTACTCGGGGTAGACTTTTCCGCAACAAGAGAATGTCGAAATTAGTCTAAAACCGCGTTTAAATGCATCTATTCACACGTCACAGTTCGTCATGTTACGTATTTTACGTACTTTCTAAATTGGCGGTATTCGCGCATGAATAAGCGCTCCGCCTTCTGCTCTATAGTTTTTATAACAATAGAAAGGCTGCCAGCGCTTTAATATACCTAAATTGTAGGCTTACACGTTTTTGAGCAATGACGTGTCATGTGAATAGACTTTTATGCATACTTTTATAAATTATACTTTTCACGCTAATAATAGTATCTAACTTTAATATTTAAAATTATTATTTTAATTTGTTTATTATTCTGAATGTTGTTTCGGGACGTAGCCTGAGTTCAAATTGGCCGCATTGCAAAATTATATATTCTACTCTTGTGTGACTGGCTCAAGTCAGTCAGATATTTTCACGAAGAAGGGGGGAGGCGCGCTCACGTTTGAACAGGGGATAGGTAGTTAGGTGTGCGCGTCAGTGAGGACTAGGGCTAGGTCCCCTGAGCTAGGTACACGTTTTAAAATAGCTTTTTGTTATTTTCTCTCGTTATAAAATGTTTTGTTAATTTTATGTTGAATAAAACCTTCAATTTTAAATAAAATTCTGAATCTCAAAAACTGCCTTTTTAGGGCTTCTTAGGGCCTTTTGACTGTAGTAGCCCTTGGAGGGCTTTGTGGCTATTTGTTGGGGAATTCGTGTGTGTGCCCCGGACCTAGTTAGGGCAGATCTCTGAGCGATTTAGGGCACTTTGCCCCGGTTTTCACCGTTATAGCGCGTTCCACTTGGGCTCGGGCGCACGGTCAATTCTGCCCGCTGGCCCTCGCCTCTCCGGTCCAAATTCCAAGAGCCCCGTGGTTTGCGGTATAACATATCAAACTATTGTTGAGTTTAAAACATTTAATAGCTTCGGAAATAAGAATGTAACATTTACAACATAAGAATTAACATTTAAAACATAACTTCGGAAATCGAAATGCCTTAAGAATTGGCGGCATTCAACTATACGACTAGACAAACGAACATATTGAATGTAAACCCATTGTTTGCGACAAACAACACAAGTGATATAACATACCTGGATCCCACTGGAAAGTTTCAGGTATTCCATTATTCGCGGCCGTTAATAACTTGTCAACAACCAATGCTAATTTCATATTTTCTGGGATCCAACACTCATTCGTGCTCCGATCCTTTACTGTGACGTACTTAAGGAGGCGCTCTGAGTATCTTCCAATAAATCAAATTGCTATAATTTTTTGTTTCTTCCTGATACGAACTTTTTTGCTTAAGGTGGTAGTTGCGTTTTCGAGGTTTTTGTGATTTCTATGTAAACTTTGCGCCACCAGTACTCAAGTTATAAGTGACGCCTGAGCATAAATTTTTGGGACAGTACTGTAAAGGTCAAAATCCCCAGGCATGTCTCTCACTTTTTCGAAATTTCACCTGTGGACATTTTTAGAGGGTTTTAATTACAAGAAAATATCTTAAATTTTCGGTGAGTTTGCTTTTCAGCTATTTTCTCAGTAAATTGACTAGTTATTTAAAAAGTGGGGGACATGCCTGGGGATTTTAAACATGTCAAAAACCTTAACAACTTTCAGCCCCAACAGGTAATCGTATGCTTCAGAGCTGTGGCGCAAACTTTTTGTAAAAAATCCTCGTATTTTGGAAAGGACCTTTGTTTAGCCGCGTGTAGTGAAAAGAAAATCAAAGGTTAAGTTTCAATGCATGGCATACATTTAGGCAATATATTGTTCTACTTCACGCAAAAGACCGCTTGTGATTTGAATTTGTAAACGCTGAGCTATGGCTTTTCAAAAAACACCTAAAAACGCAATTACCCCCTTAAGTGCCATCAAGATGAACACCAGGCAAGCATTTTTGCAAAGTTTGACGAGTCTCGGAACATTTTAGCAAATTTTATGACTGCATCAAAATTGAAATTTTGAAAAAATTGACTAATTTTTGAAATGACGTAGCTCAGTGGTGTCTCAACCAAATTTAACAATCTATAGCTTAAATTAAAGACAATTATCTTGTCGAGGTGCCATTTTTCTCGAATTTTCGTTATTTGCGATAAATTTTTAGTTATTTCAATTTCTATCAAAAGTGACGTTTCAAAAAGCCTATCATATTGAGCCAAATTATAATAATTACAATTCAAGAAGTTCGGCGCCTCCATATACATCTGCTCTAACAGTCTGCAAAGTTTCAAGCGGATCGGTTCTCGCAGCTGACAGTAATCTTAAAAAAATGTACGCTATAGTTCAATTTCAGAAACCTGAAGTTTGCCTACACATACGTATTTTCCAAAAAATAGAGCTAATTTTTCTGTACTAAAATCCATTGAGAAAAGTTTCAGAAGCCAAAAAGTAGCTAACGAAAAATTAGTTTGAAAAAAAGTGTATTTTTGTCAATATTGGTCAACGTATTTTGGAAATTTTTTTGGAAAGGTTTGCCTACACAAACGACTTTATGAAAAGTTGCAACTAGGAATTAGCTACAAAAAACTGCGTCAAAAAGTACCAAAAGCCATATAGAATTTTTTGGTATATCGATTTAAAAATTTTTTCCCATTGAAAAATAGGGTAAAATTTCAAATTGAACAAAATTTGACGTCATATACATCAAATGAAAGCTAATTTAATTTGGAACAACTTTTCTTCTTGCGTGAATTAACGAAAACGTACGTGAAAAATTTTATCGCCCAATGTCGGTTATTCAGAGCGCCACCTTAAGTCAAAAACTCTTTTCAGACGTCTCTGTGTGGCCTCAAAAGGCTAGAAGCTTAGCAAAATTTGAAACTTGTTGTTATGCTTTGAACTTTTTGAACTTAGTGTCTTCATTGTTCAATTATATAAATAAAATTAATACATCGCAGTTAACTTACTTAACTTACTTAACTTATATAATACTAGTTAACTAGTTAACTTATCACAGTACACATCACATATACACATTTAGGACAACTGAAAATGCATATACTCTTTACCGTTCTCGTAGCGCAGTAAAATACCGAAATTATGGCTGAGAAAGAAGAAGTAACGATAGACTAGCTTCCTAATGCATATATATAATTAATGGAAAAACAGCAAAAGAATGTTCATCTCGATTTACTTCTAACAACAGCGAGTATGTTTCAGATCAGTTCATCAGTACGTCGTAGCCTTCATTGATGACTTGATTTTTGGGAACACACCGACAGAGACGTCGATGCCGTTTATTGGGCGCCACGGCGTCGCAGGTCGGTTTCACAAAATAAGGATTAGTAAGCTTGTTGATGTCAGTGAAGGAAATCCAAGGGTAGAATCCAGCGCATTTGATGCAGATCGGGGAACACCACTCGACCGTGGGGTAATAAGGAGCGTGTCTGAACTGCTTGTAGTACTCGATTTCAAAATCACATCCGTCAGGCCCCAATACATCCTTCATAATCTGCATGACGTACTCTCCGGTCCACATTTCAAAGTATGTAAAGTCACAAGCCATTCCTTTCTTATCGCAGGCTTGAGAACAGCTTTCAAAAGATTCGCTGAGAATGTACTGCGCATTTTGAACAGCATTTAGCGCTAAAAAATGAAACCTATATATAGTAACAAAAATCAGTCACATAATAATGCTTGACCCTTTCGTTTGCCTATTTTTTAATTATTGCTTGCGAGTTTTCAGACAACTAAAATGTGGTAAAAATCGGCGGCTAAGCCAGTGTTGGCACGATTCCTAAGCTAAATTTCCTGGCTCAGCTAAGGGTAGCCCCGGGTTGGCCCCGTTCTCCTAATAAGGAATACAGGGCGATAAAGTGAGAAATTTTGTTCAATTGTCTTTAACCATTTATTTAGTGTAACATATTTTTGTTTAACTCTTTGATGCGCACTGTGAACCTCAGGTACCCCACGTGGTGGATGCCCAATCTGAGGCTATAAAGCTTGGCTAGCTTATTCTAGTCAACTGATCTTCGAATTGTTTTTTTCAGAAATAGCAGATCTTTGCATTTGGTGGCCCAATCTTAGTCCGGCTGCCACACAACAAAACCTATGGTTGACTAAGCAGTGTGAAAATTTGACTTTTTTCAATCGCAAAAGTAGTATTTCCTTATAGCCTCATTATGATATGCGATTGCATTTGTGCATCAGATACAGCAGACATTGTAGTTCATTTTTAGAAGTCAACTATGATACGCGCACGGTTGCTGTGTTGTGAGGTACATATTATACCTGAGCGACTGCGCAAATTTTTACAAACTTTCAACTTTGAGCACTTATAACTAAAAAACGGTGCATCCTAAACCCTTAATCGTCGCATTATGTTTTGTTCACCATTTATTTTTCTGTCGAATGGCGGTTTTGCGATTCCTCTACGACGCACGTAGCTTGAGCAATGGCCAATGGAAGGTGTCAAATTCTGGCTGCTTAGAAAGAGCACCTATGGGCGTCAAAGGGTTAACCAATGTAAAGTGAATTGCCAATTTGGCAACAATTTCAGCATAGTTCAACTTTTTTAGTAAATTCTGCTTCAAATTGCTTATTTTTGAGCTTTTGGACCCAAAATGTTACTTATTAGTTTTTCCTTTAAATTTCAGCGGTTAAATAAAGTAAGCTGCTTCAGGATCTTTTGCATTTACATAGTAAGTTTAGTCAAAAACTGTTGGAGTTATCAGGTATACATAGTTTAAGAAAGGGTAAATGTGTGACGTACGTAAGTTCTACAGTAACCTAAAATAAAAACTCATCTCACTAATAGTTCTAAAAGGTCAAAAAACTAGAGTCTAAGTTTTGTTCTAAGTAACACTAAACAGCTAACATCAATAACCCTAACAAGGCCTTCAACAGTGGTACAACTTTGGCTGTTGGTTTAGTTATTGTATGATAAATACGAAAGTGAAGTTGTGGTTATGGCTTTGTTTTTGTTTGGCGTGCCAGTTACCAGTGCATGGGAAACCAGTTAAAGTTTGTATCAAGGAGGATTGTAAATTTAGTAACATTAAATTCATAAATTTCACTTTATTATTTCAAAAACTACTATATGTTTGCTAAATCAATTTTGAATACGGGAGTGAAAACAATCCTTTTTCAACTAAATTAGTTGATACTACCTAAACTGATAAATTACGTGACTGATATATTTTTGTTTTTTTCACAGCTATTCTTTTGTTTAAAGTTTACTTAAATTTTATACACTTTATCTTCGTAGATTCGTAGTTCCTTTGTCTTCGTAGATTTTTCTGTTACCTTGGTTTAATTAGCGCAAGCACAAAGCTAACTAATTTTTCGCCCTAAAAACAGCAAACACTCCCGCATAATATGGGCATGATTAGCTGACATTAGTGTAGGATACTAAAGTTATGCTGGTTAATGTGTCGAATAGGATTGATGCACCAAAGTTTAAGACGTTATTCTCGCGATCAATTGCTGCGTTTCTTTTGCTGTGTGCAAGAGTGTTTGTCAATGTCTAGGCCAATCTCTTGTTTAAAACCCAATTTACCAGTTTCACACCGGCACACTTGATGGTTGCTTTCGCCGGCTGGTATCAAACTGTTGTCAAGACACGATCTTTTAGGAAAGCCTGGCCGAGACGCTTCTTTCCAGCCATAGCAGCCCCATGTTTCGTAGTTGTAAAATGGCTGTATGGAGAGTTTTGGGTCGGCACGATCGTTTTTGGCAAAAAAACAAAACCCTTGTTGCTGCTGAGTTTTGCCAAACTGCTTCAAAAGCTCTTGCATTATGGCGGCTGTCTCAGTGTCGTTGCTGGTCCAGGCATCTGGTTTTGTATCGTAGCTGCATGTTTGGACTCCAGGATAACCTGTGAAGCTTCTGACGCAACCATAAGTACTGGCACAGTTCTAAAAACAGATTTTATTAAACAGGGTTGACTTGGTTGTGTCTCTTTGTGGATAATACAGCACATAGTGGTATGTCAATTAAAATTTTTTTTAAAAGATCGACAGCATTTGTAACAAATCAGGCAGCATTTCAGGAATTTCACCTGAAAGCATACGTATATTACTTGGTTTTAGTTAAGCAACTTTTGTGAAATCCAGCCGTTCTAAGTTTTTTCACCTGCGGAAACGTATTGAATGAAAAATTCTGAGACACATCTCATATAGCAGCTCACACAAAGACACACCATGAAGCATTCATTTAGTCATATATTTTACGGCACGTTTGGTATATTAAGTCATAGGTATTACTTATTTTTCCTGTTGTGCCACAGCACAACAGGTCTTTAATTTTGATTTTGGCGTTATAACAGTATAACACTAAACTGTGCAAGAATTGCGTCTGTCTGTGTGTGTAACGTCAGCTCACGTGTGTATGTGCGTGTGTCACCTAGATTTACAGTGTATTCGTCGTTTAATTCTGTGCAGCTTCCCTTAAGTTAATTGACTGTATTCTGCTAAAAGACCAAAATGTCAGGTCGAAATTATTCAAAAAGAAGCTGCCGGAGTGGAGTTGAACCACCGACCTTCCGTTTACGGATCGGACGTTCTACCAACTGATTCTAACCGGCCACATACAAATAGTCGATGCCAAGCGGACTCAACTAAAACGTAAAACGGAACTAATTGTCGGTCTAAACATAAAATCAAAAATTTGCAATAAAATTAAATTCAAATCGTGAATCTCATACACATGCATGTACGTGCAGAGTGGGTGCTATACCATTTATCAACACATGCCAAGTTGCTAAAGGTGTATCTCTTGAAACAGTGATGCTGAATAGTTAGCGTGACCAGTCATTAACGGTTTACCTCACCTCGGTACATGAAACTTATATTTAAGTAAGATTTTCTATTTTCGTATGTTTATTTGTAAGTTTACGTACAATTTGACCAAAAAATTTTGTTGGCAGCATCTTATATTTCCTGCATAATGTAGTCATTTGATGGTCATGAAAGAATGAATAGACTTCTCACTCATCAAAACAACCCATTCCTACATGATTTGTTGTAAGATAATGAAAACTACTTCAAGTTTTTGCATAAACAACTTATTGTAAGATTACAAAAAAAGGAATTGAACTTTTGCATGCACATTTTACATTAAGATAATTATCTGCTGCACAACAGGTTTTAGCTGACCTGCTGGTCAGCTTACTTGAATGTAATTCTTAATACTTACTGAATGTTTTGCCGCAGATTGGGCTTGTTGGTTATTAGTAGCTTATTGTTAAACACTAACATTGAATTTGGCGAATTACTAACCCAGTTTTTTTCTTTAACCATCGTATAGATCACTCTGTCTTTGATGTTGATTGCCTCCGTTCTCGCAGCTGAGCTAGTCTGATCTGAAATATATGCAAAGTGTTCATAAATGAACATATATTAAAATAATGTCATGCCACCATTAAAAGCCGTGCCATGTGTTGATCATGTTGAATTGTTTGCAGTGGCAATTACAGTGAGTCGTATCTGCTCTTTTAGTCACGTTACTTCAAGGCACGCAAGATAGTTGTTTTCAGGTAAACTAATGTCTGAACCAAATTTGAACCTTTTGGAAGCTGAACCGGAATTTGAAGTTTAACAATTAAATTCACGCAAACAACATTGAAACTTGCAGTGCTGTTGCAACGCCACTGGTTCCACTTCGTCGATTGTGGCGTGACACACCATCCTGCTTTGTATGTTGGTGACACAGTTTATCGGATTGCCATACTGATCTTCCATGGCGAAACTCCACTGATTGGTGAATGGGTCCGCAACGATGCAGTACATGTCATCGTTTGGCATTGGGATTTTGTAGTTGCTCCATTCCTTGATTTTGTCCGCGTTAGCTTCACTGTGCACTGGTCGCTCTTCAGGAATGGTCCAGTGCTCCCAGGGCAATCTTCCACCAGAGCGAAAGGAAACAAAGTCTTGTTGTGTTGCAAGTCGTTTACCGTCAATTGTGGTCGTGCGATTCAGCTCTAGCGGCCACTGTCTGAAGTTAGAAACAGAAATCAGTACATATATATGTATATTGATAAATGTAGAGCAAATTTGACCTGTTGGGTAACCTGTGAAAATGTTCTTTTTGCACCTAACACCTTTTCTGCGTTTGCAATTTTTTTCCGCATTACTAATTGCTGTTTCCTGCCGCCAATTCAGTGGCGGCAGGATATTACATTGTTTTTCGTTTTCTAGTTGCATGTGAGCATTGTTTATTCATCAAAATGCAGTTAAAGTATCGGGTTATATAGTAAGCATAGGCCTTTGTAGAATTTTGAATAGAAGTTTTGAAATGTTTTGACTTACTTTGACGAGTTGTTTTTGCCGCAAGTGCCAATCCGGGAAGGGGGGACGACAATTTTTTTTACACTATTTTTGATCGTTTTGTATTTTCATGCTTTTGGCAAACTTAAAATTAGACGTTCGAGAGAGTCAACAAATAATCATAAAACACGATTTGAAATAATCAATACGCTTCCAAGTTGTAAAGCTCTCTCCCTTATTCTGTAACACCGGGCGCTGCACTTGATGACTGGTAATTTCAATCCCCCTTGGCTCATTCCGATGAAGATGTTTTACCTCCTCCACTACAAACGCCTTATTGAAAGAACTTCCTTGCTGTCTTTTCATGGCCAGAAGTGATAAAGAACTAATGAATTAATTAAAAAATTGATAAAATAACTTCATAATGACAAAGCTTACAGTGTGAAAATTAGCCCCTTTCCTTGCATGGTCGAGCGCTGGTCTGCAGATCAAGAAAATACGTGGTTCAAATCCCCTTTGGGTCATTCCGATGAAGATGCTGCTTTTTTCTAGGGAAAACCCCTCTGCTGTCTTGGCATAGCGATACGTAAAAATAAAATGTAATATCTTTTCGTTCTATTTAAAACTATAGTTACTGTGCGGCTAGAATATAATTTTCATTGAAATGGATTTTATTGAAATTAAGGGTAAGACAAAAATGATTAACCTTTGTACTTTATTTAAGTGACCCTAAGTTTTTAATAAGCATGAGTACGATTTCCGGTGGAATTTGTTACAGTAGTTGCTTTAGCAGTTGGAATCAGACACTTTAACGGTTTATTTTTTAGCAAAAAAACCGTTTTTGGCCTTATTAGGTGGTGACATCACGTCCATGTTATGTAGCGTTCCATTTTATGCGCAACAACAGAGAGTTAGAATCAGCTGTTTAGAGTTGTTTGGTGATTAATGTCATAAAATAATAATCATAAAAATAGCAAACCTTTAGCTTTAGCATTTGTTTAATTTTTTGTGTTTGCATGACTAAAAAGTTGATGCATATGATAATGCAGGCTAATAACCAAAATTGTTTCCATTTAACGGTTTAGTAAATAATTATTTTTTAAATTTGCGATAGCCCCAAACCGAAAAAATATGAGCAAAAATAAGAATCGTTTAGGCAGGGAACATATAATTGAGATAAAGTATTAATAACCAAGCCCAATATATACAAGCAAGTAACTTAAATCTTTTAAGATTAGTATTAAAAATTTCGTTCAAGTAAGCTCGCCACCAGAGAGGTCAGCTAAATCCTGTTTGTCGGACACATAAATTGTCTTCTTGTAAAATGTGTACGCAAAAGTTCAATGCGTTTTTATGCAATCTTCCGGTAAGCCGTTATATGCAAAAACTTGAAGTAGTTTTAGTTATTTTACAACAATTTACTGTCAGAATGGGTTGTTTTGATGAGTGAGAAGTGTATTCATTCTTTCATGACTATCAAATGACTACATTTTTCACGGAGATCTAAGATGCTGCCAACAAAATCATCTGGTCAAAATGTACGTAAACCTACAAAATTAAAGATAAACATATTTCTCTAAGCCCGTTTAAGTGTTTCATGTTACATGT
>JASANF010017291.1:0-13249 GCA_030248245.1 Trissonchulus sp. WLG1_4
ATTGCCTCGTGTAAAAATTTTAAATCACGTGATAATGTCAGTGTGTAGCCGCCAGAGAGCACGGCGCGTGAGTAGATTTGGCAAGCAAATAACTAATAGCATGTTTGTTAAATCCACTGATTCATATATCAAACTGTAGCTTTTGTGTTTCTAGTCGAACATTATTTTTGTTTATTTAACGAATTCGTAACGGCAATTTTCGCAATTTTTGAGAATTCGGTCTCTCGTAGCCAAACAGTGGTGTCATAGTTTAGAACATTATTTTAAAACAAGAAATGTTCAACTGCGCACAATGATACTATCTTCATGCCAAATTTGAGCAAAATCCTGTTGGAAGCAGCAAAAAGATAATTGAAAATGCCCAAAATCAGCTGCTGTGGGCACTGTTCTCAGCCGTAATTTTTTTTGAGCCAGGAAATTGCGTAAAAGCGTTGCCCGATTTGCGCGAAGCTTTGCAGAATTCAAGGCAGAGAGACGTAGTCAAAAACAGTTTAGGTAGCTAAGAACAATGTCACAGATTTTTAGATACGTTAAAATGTACCAAATTGAACAATTTTTGGGTAAAAGCCAGTTTGCGGGCAAAAATGGACGTAAAAATTACTTTTGCCGTTTCAACTTTTTTTGACTGCTGCATTTTGTGTCGACCGAATTTTTAATAAAAATTTTTGTCTTAATGTTCACTCATTTCTCAGTTTTCCAACAAAAAACTGATAAAATTCTGGCAATTTTCCAAATATTTGCATATTCGGTATCAAACGAAAGCCCACATCATTCTGGAGGAAATGTTTCCAGGATACGGGGTCCGAATTCGCTTAGCTGAAAAAGTTGTTAATACCTTGATCCCGGTAATCAAGGCGGTAGTAACGTTTTCGTACCAGGAGAACACTTGACAACTTACGATTAATTTCAATCAATAATTTATACAACCCATATTAATTAGGAAACTGATAAATCTTATGATGAGATAAAAAATGCCAAAAGCAAAACAATCATTTTTAATTTTCACTGAGAGTTTTGTAAATTTTACGTTTAGCTAAGCCAAAGGAAGAGCCTAGTCAAAAAAAAATGACACACGGGTATTAAAAACCTTCACTTCAGACGAAAAGTTGTCCTTTCGCTTTTCACTCTGTGAGATTACGTCACATTTATGTAACATTTCTTTTTTGAACTAAAATACATCGCACAAAAGTCCGCAAAAATGACAACCACTAAAAGAATTTTGTTCAAAAATTGGACAATTTGGGCCCAGACATATTTGTTATACTTCATGCTAAAATTTCAAAATTTTGTTAGCTTAAGTTTTGCGTCTTACATTTAATTTTCTTATTGACAGAAGTAAAAGTGTACTTCCGTGGACTAAATCTCGAGTCTCGATGTTGCAAATTATCATGCGTCACTCCACGTCTTGACAATTTTTGACGTGTCAATTTTTTTTCGATTTCGCAATTTAGCCTATTTTTTGCTGAAAAAAATTAATATCTTAAAAATTTGTGTATTTTTCAAAATTCGAAAAAAAATTAAAATTGAAGGTCTGTAACTTCTTTTTGCATATATAAAAATGCACCAAACTTAGGGGCATTAAAAATCACCATGTCATGGGTGATGTCGGTGTAAAGAATAACTCGGAATACATAAAAAAATGCAAAAATTCACGAAATTTGACCACTTTAACAGTGTCTGCTGACTAGCTTACATATTTAAGCTAGATAATGGTGCATAGGCCTGTGTCAGTCTAGTTCTTTTAACGCTAAAAAAGCAGCTATTAAATTTATTCTAGTCAATGAAAAGTTAGCACGTTAAAAACCGTCGAAAACGTAACTACCACCTCAAATAATGTTTAGCAAATTTTTTCCTGCTGCGCCGCACACAGCAGGCTTCTTTAGAATCAGTCGGTCACAACACGCAGGTCTCTTCGAAATATCTCTCTGTGCTGCGTTTGTGTGTATTTCCCAATGCATAAGATTGTGCGGTGTAGGCGAGTGACGCGGCGCGCCAAAATGTGTCTGTTCTACTGCTGTGTTCAATATATGGGTCGTGTGCATTTAATCTTTTGTTCTGGTTGATCGGTCGCGCCGCCGTTCTCTCTCCGCCGTAAATACATACTATATACATTTTGCTAGACTTCGTTCATTTTGCATTATGTTTAGTCGCACGCACACGTATTTTGGCGAAACAATTTGCAGAACGTCTTTTTACCAAATTTTCATATTATACAATCAGTATGCAAAAAGAGGCTTAGGCCTGATTTTTATTCATTTCCAGGCGCCGCGCCCAGTTCGAACGGGCTGGTATAGAAGGTATGGATGTTTGTCTTGTGGATACTTGGCACACGGGAAATCTTCATCGTTCTCAAACAACAACCAACAAGTACCAAAATTCATTTTTTCAAAATAAATGCACGGTATCACCGAGTTTGAAAGCCCTTTCAGTCAAGGTAGCAACAAATGATAAAATTGTTTAGGCAAATTACTAGATTAGATCAACATACATGAAAAAAGTGACTGTTGGCATTATTTTTTTGAATGCATTCAATTTAAAGATTCTTTTAAGGCGAATTTCATTAAAAAAAAACCATGCCGTTAATCAATGCACGTTGTTCTACAATAAATTCGTTTAGACTTTTTTCGGAAGTCTGAAAACCGGAAATCTGGAAGTTTGAACGAAGTTTAAGTCAGAACGCGTCTCTAAAAGTATGACCAGCTGTGCATAACTTGTCTGCAATCCGGAATCTCTGAAGTCAGAAGTCTGTTTTTGAAGACCTGAGTTCTCTGAAGTGCAAAATCCGAAAATCGGGACAGTCGTGTTTTCGTTATTTTGCGTCACTTCTGAAAATTTTTGATTCGACTTGGGCTTATGTTTACCGCCAACGTCAAACTTCATCGTCGGTGGCTCGTGTTCACCCAGTCACCCTTACTAGATATCCGTTTACGCACTGATGAGAAGGGAAAGTGTTGAAATAACAGTTGGCAAATTTGGCCATTTAATTTAAGTGCAAAAAGACGAAAAAAGAGTATAAACTTGAAAAAATATCAAACTAGTGTTTTGAATTCGTCAAAATTTTTACAAAAGAAAGTTTGCAATTACAAAGCTACAACGAAAATTTGGCGAAAACGAAACAACGAAAAACAACACTTGGGCCGGACGGGACGCCGGAACGCTCGGTCAACTCAAATGAATTGTTGGCAATTCAATGACCCAAAGTACCCTACCTTTTACCTCGTGTGCGCTTTAGCAGCATTCAGCCGATTTCCGGGGCCGAGAATGCTCAAAATGCTTCTCGGCTGAAAATTGTCTCAACTTTGACAGCGCAAAATGTTAACCAAATTTAACTTTCATTTCGGACTCATCGGACCCAACTTTTGCACTTCTGCCTTCGGATTTCGGATCAAGTAAAAATTGCAGCGACTTCAGACTTCGGACTCAGGAAAAAGTGTGAACCGTGAAACTATTGAGAATTCGGACTTAGGCCAATTTTGGAACATGAAACTGGGCATTCGGAAACCGTGTCCCACTTCAGATGGGACTTTGGCAAAAAGTGTGAACTGATAGTACTTCGGACTTCGAACTTCATACTTCAGAATCGGCAACTTTCACTTCGGGACTTTTTGGTTAAGCATGAAAAGAAAACCACTTTGCTTTCAGACTTCGGACAACCTAGATAGCAGAAGTTGTCCGAAGTCTGAAAGCGAAGTGGTTTTCTTTTCATGCTTCGTTCCGAAATCCGAAGTCTGAAGTCCGATTCTGAAGTCTGAAGTTCGAAGTCCGAAGTTGTATCAGTTCACACTTTTTCCGAAGTCTGAAGTCAGAAGTCCGAAGTTGCGGTCCGAAGTTCGATGTCATGTTCCGAAGTCATAAGTCCGAATTCCGATAATTTTAGCGGTTCACACTTTTTCCTGAGTCCGAAGTCTGAAGTCGCTGCAATTTTTACTTGATCCGAAATCCGAAGGCAGAAGTCCGAAGTTGGGTCCGATGAGTCCGAAATGAAAGTTAAATTTGGTTTAACATTTTGCGCTGTCTGAAGTCTGTAGAGAATTAAATTTCAGCCCAGAAGCATTTTAACATTCCTCGCCCGGATATAATTGGCTGATTGCTGCTAAAGCGCACACGAATTCGTCGTAAAAGGTAGGGTACCGTTTGGGTCATTGAATTGCCAACAATTACAATTTGAGTTAGATCAAGACGTTCAGCCGTACCGCCCGTCGGCCCAAGTGTTGTTTTTCGTTGTTTCGTTTCACCCAAATTTTCGTTGTTAGCTTTGTAATTGCAAACTTTCTTTGTAAAAATTTTGACGAATTCAAAACACTAGTTTGATATTTTCAAGTTTATACTCTTTCATTCTTGCCTTAAATTAAATGGCCAAATTTGCCAACTGTTTTTATTTAGAACACTTTCCTTCTCATCAGTGCGTGACACTGGCCATTCGGATATCTAGTAATAACTGGGTGAACCGCGAGCCACCGACGATGAAGTTTTTGACGTTGGCGGTAAACATAAGCCCAAGTCAATGCAAAACTTTGCAGAAGTTTGGGATCCATGGTAAATTAACACAAAATAACAAAAACACGACTGTCCGATTTTGAGTTTCGGATTTTGCACTTCAGACTTCGGTCTTCGGAAACGGACTTCTGACTTCGGATTTCGGATTGCGGACTGAAGTATGCACAGCTGGTCATACTTTTAGAGAACAATATCGGACTTTTGACTTCTGACTCAAACTTCGGACTTCAGACATCGGACTTCGGACAAAAGCATGAACATGTATTCACACTTACAACATAAGACTTCAGACTTCGGTCTTCGGAAACGGACTTCTGACTTCGGATTTCGGATTGCGGACTGAAGTATGCACAGCTGGTCATACTTTTAGAGAACAATATCGGACTTTTGACTTCTGACTTAAACTTCGGATTTCGGACTTCAGATTTCGGACTTCGGACTTCGGAAAAAGTCTAAACCGGGATTTAGTCCTGGGATTTATAACAGTGCATTGATTAACACAGTCGTTTTTTAATGAAATTCAGTATTAAAAGAATTTTTAAATTGAATGCATTCGAAAAAATAATGCCAACAGTCACTTTTTTCATGTATTTATTATGTTGATACTAATCTAGTAATTGCCTAAACATTTTATCATTTGTTGCTACCTTGGCTGAAAGGGCTTTGAACTTTGCAAGTGATACGGTGCATTTATTTTGAAAAAATGAATTTTGGTACTTGTTGGCTGTTGTTTGAAACAATGGAAAAAGTACAGTATTTCAGGTTTACGTGTGCAAGTATCCACAAGACAAACATCCATACCTTCTATACCACATTCGATAAGCGCACACATTGAAATGAATCAAAATCAGCCTGGCCTACTTTGCATACTGATTGTATAATATGAAAATTTGGTAAAGAGACGTTCTGCAAATTGTTTCGCCAAAATAATGAGGGGAGCGTGTGCGTGTGCGCGTGCCAACTAAATATAATGCAAATGAACGAAGTCTAGCAAATGCAAAGCCAGGTACGTATATAATATGTATTTACGGCAGAGAACCACAGCACACAACCAATCAACCAGAACAAAAGATTAAATGCACACAACCATGTATACATTGAACACAGCAGTAGAACAGACACATTTGGCGCGCACACTCACATTCGCCTACACCCGCACAATCTTATGCGTCAAAATACACACAAACGCACACAGAAATATTTCGAAAATACATGTTATGACTGACTGATTCTAAAGAAGCCTGCTGCGCTGTGGCGCAGCAGGAAAAATTTGCTAAACGCTATTAAGGTGGTAGTTACGTTTTCGACAGTTTTTATAACGTGCTATAACTTTTGATTGACTCAATAAATTTAATAGCTGTCTTTTTCAAGTTAAAGAACTAGACTGAAACTACACCTATGCACATTATCTAGCTTAAATCTGTAACAAGCTAGTCAGCTGACACTGTTAAAGTGGTCAAATTTCGTGAATTTTTGCATTTTTTATGTATTCCAACTAATTTTATTCTTTACACCAACATAGCCAATAACATGGTGAATTTTAATGCTAAGTTTGGTGCATTTCTATGATGCAGAAAAGAAGTTACAGACCTTCAATTTTAAATTTTTTCAAATTTTGAAAAATACACAAATTTTTGAATCTAATTTTTTCACGAAATAGGCTAAATTAATACAAATAAAAAAATTGACACATCAGAAATTGTCTAAAAAACGTGTAAAATAACGCATGATAAGATTGCAACATCGAGACTTGAGATTTAGTCCACGGAAGTACACTTTTACTTCTGTGAATAAAATTGATGTAACGCAAAACTTAAGCTAACAAAAATTTTGAAATTTTAGCATGAAGTAGACACATATGTGTGCCAAATTGTCCCAATTTTTGAACAAAATTCTTTTAGTCGTTGTCAAGTTTTGCGGACTTTTGTGCAATGTATTTTAGTTCAAAAAGAAATGTTACATAAATGTGACGTAATCTCACAAAGTGAAAAGCGAAAGGACAAGTTTTGCCATCTAAAGTGAAGGTTTTTGACATGCCCGTGTGTCATTTTTTTTTTGACTAGCTACTACTTTGGCTTAGCTAAACATAAAATTTACAAAAAATTGTCGTAACTGGCCGAAAAATATTTCAGTGAAAATTAAAAATGATTGTTTCAAGCTATTTTGGCAAGCATTTATCTCATCATAATTTATAGTTTCCTAAATTAATATGGGTTGTATAAATTATTGATTGAAAATTAATCGTAAGTTGTCAAGTGTTACTCCTGCAAAACTGTCGAAAACGTTACTACCACCTTGAGGGGGCGCTCCGGGAATCAAGGTATTGAGCCATAACTTTTTTCAGCTAACGAATTCGGACCTGTGTCAAAAAGCAACGTTACTCAGAATGATGTGGGCTTTCGTTTGATACCAATATCAAAATATTTGGAAAATTGCCAAATTTTATAGTTTTTGTTGGAAAACTGCAAAATGAGTGAACATTGAGCAAAAATTTATTAAAAATTCATCAATTCACATCATTCGACACAAAATAGCAGTCGAAAAATGCTTGAAACGGCAAAATTAATTTTTACGTCCATTTTTGCCCGCAAACTGGCTTTTACCAAAAACTGTGTTCAATTTGGTACATTTTTAACATTATCTAAAAATCTGTGTAGCATTGCTTAGCTACCTAAACTGTTTTTGACTAGGGTCTTGGGTCCCTAAAATTCTGCAAAGTTTCAGCGCAATCGGGCAACGCTACGCAAAGTTGCTGGCTCAAAAAAATTATACTGAGCAGTGCTCACGGTAATTTTTGGCATTCGATATCTTTTTGCTGCTTCAACGGATTTTGCTCAAATTTGGCATGAAGATAGCCTATCATTGTGCGCAGTTGAACATTCTTTTATTTTTTTAAAATAATGTTCTAGACTATGACACCACTGCTTTTAGTGCTGAGAGACCGACCTCGAAAATACAAAAATTGCCATTTTAACAAATTCGCACTAAATAAAAACAAAAATAATGTTCAACTAGAGGAGCGCAAAAGCTACAGTTTGATATATGAATCATGATTTTAAGACAAACATGCTATTAGTTATTGCTTGCCGAATATTTACTCACGCGCAGTGCTCTGGCAGTCACGTGACATTATCACGTGATTTAAAATTTTTACACAAGGGTTATTTCTTACCTTACTAAATACTTATTTAGTAATAGTCTAGTTTTATCAGCTTTTTGCTGACTTTTGAGGCAACTCCCGATTCCCGGAGCGCCCCCTTAAGGTGGTAGTGTCGCCAAAGCAGTTTTGCTCATAGGCTGCAAAATGAGAACTTTTTGATTTGAAATTGTACGTTCACTGAGAAACTACTGAAATGCCATATGGTGTCAAATAAATACTGCCAGACACTAGACTACCAATACTACCAATATTTTTAATCAATCACCATTTGTGAGCCAGACATCACACAATAGAGACATAAAAGTTCAAAAAATCGAGCCAGATGTCAGATTGGCCATCTTGTGAAGTACATGTAATGTATTGACGCACAATTTTTTGCCACAAATAAGAAAAATAAAAAATGAAGGTTCGATTTTCTTTTGATTTCAAAATAAGTGTCTAATTTTTTTACAATTTATCATTATTGCTGTGTGTACTTTACTGGTTACGCACAGTTTCACAGTTCAAACAGGCTTTACTTCACAACCACTCAAGCAGTTTGCATTAAATTTTGTGTGCCTAAACTAGGGCACATGTGCCTTTACTTTGTGTAAAGAATTTTAACAAAAATTTTTTTAATTGTGACGAAAATATCGAATGTGAATAGGTTTTCAAAGCGTCATTTTTCCGACTTTGCGGCTTCACTGCTACCTGTATGCTGCATCAATTTTGCTGAAACTTGGCAAAAATATTTGCCTTGAAACATATTTTTATAATATACAAATAAAAATGACCTATCTTTTACTAAAAAAGTTTTATAGTCGCGCAAAGTCGACTGCTTTCGCGACACTACCCCTTAAGTCAAGTGTAATACTAAATTTTAAGCGTTTATTTTGTGAATATTAATTTAGCATGAAATAAGCGCTAACACTTAGCAAACGCTTAGCGTTATTATGTGAATAACATTTAGTTTGTGAATTCTTGCCAAAAAATATTTCAAGAATCGTGACTACGTGAACGCGTTCAATAAAAGCTCTTGTTTCATATGTTTAAGTGGAATGAAACGGCGACTACACTAAAAATTGAAAAAGTAAAAAGAATGAAATTAAGACTAAAACAAACAAATGAAAATGAGCGACAATTTGTTTTAGCATATGATCATCCTACTCATAATACATAGCTATTGATTGGCTCTCGATGCACGCATATAATTCGTCTCAATTTGGTTGCATGACTATCGTTTGCGGATCAAGTGAAGTTGGCGGGGGGGGGGAGGAATCAGTGGCGTAGCCAGGGGGGGGGGGCCCGGGGGGCCAAAGCCCCCCCTAGCGGCTTTGGCCCCCCCCCTCCGCGTTTTGGGCCCCCCCCTCGGTGAAAAATTTTTGGTCGCGTAGCACCCCCCCCCCCCCCCGGTAGACAAACTTCGAAAATTTTTCGGGCAAAAAGGCAATTTGGCCCCTCTCTCAACTCGATCCTGGCTACGCTACTGGGAGGAATAGTGGACCTATTTTTTGGAGTAGAGCACCTTGAGGGAAGCACTTTTTGTAATAGAACCCCTATCCACAAATTTGGATTTTTTGAGCTATGACCCCTTGAAAATTGCATTTTCAGTGTTTTTGGAAGTGAGCGTAGGCCAAAGTTCGAAACCAAAAATTTGTTTTTGGATAGTTTTGAGTGCGTTATGATGTTTTATGGCATCGTCTAGGCTCACTTGGCAGGATTCTCTAGGCTAAGCTGGTAGGACTTTTTCTGAAAATTTCGATTTTTTATTGCCTAAGCCTGAGCCTAAGCTTAACCCTAAGCCTAAGCCTGATACTAAGCCTAAGCCTAAGCCCCATACTAAGCCTAAGCCATAAGCCTAAGCCCAAGCCTAAATTAAAGCCAAGTTTGAATTGGACGTTTCTGGCGAATTTGGCCATTTTTTCGGCAGGAACCCAGTCAAAGAGCCTTTGTTTTGGTTCTAAAAAATTGTAAACAATCTGACACCATTTAGACACGCTTAGAACGGAAAAAAAACAAGGGCTACGGAAAAAATAGCGAAAACGTCCCTCACTGAGGGTTCAGATTTCGGGGGGTCATATCTCAGAAAATCCAAAAAATAAAATAGGGGTTCTTGAAGCAAAAATGCTTCCCCCAAGGTGCTCTACTCAAAAAAATAGGTTCACTATTCCCCCCCCAACTGCATTTGACCCCAAAAGGGGCTATATATAATCTTTGCTTTTGGATAGTTTTGATTTCGTTATGATGTTTTAAGGCATCGTCTAGGCTTAGTTAGCAGGATTCTCTAGGCTAAGCTGGCAGGATTTTTCCTGAAAATTTCGATTTTTTTATTGCCTAAGCCTGAGCCTAAGCTTAACCCTAAGCCTAAGCCTGATACTAAGCCTAAGCCTAAGCCCCATACTTAGCCTAAGCCCTAAGCCTAAGGCCAAGCCTAAATTAAGGCCAATTGAATTTGGTCAAAAATTGGACGTTTCTGGCGAATTTGGTCAATTTTTCGGCAGGAACCCGGTCAAAGAGCCTTTGTTTTGATTCTAAAAAATTGTAAACAATAATCTGACACCATTGAAACACGAATAGAACGCAAAAAATAAGGGCTTCGGAAAAAAAATGCGAAAACGTCCCTTACTGAGGGTGCAGATTTCGGGGGTCATATCTCAGACAATCCGAAAAATGAAATAGGGGTTCTAGAAGAAAAAATGCTTCCCCCAAGGTGCTCTACTCAAAAAAATAGGTCCACTATTTTCCCCCCAACTGCATTTAACCCCGTTTTGCATACTCGCTTTTGTGACAGAAGAGCAGCAGTGGAATCAGCATTTTGTATGTTATTAGATTCTTGTGCATGCGCCAGTTTATACACATCTTGATATACATAGAGGCAAGAAACCCCAGTGGTTTTGTATTTATTTTGTTTGTCTAAGCCTGACTAAGCCTAGAACTAAGCCTCAGACTAAGCGTAAACTTAAGCCCAAAGCAAAAATTCAGTCTTGGCCTATCTTCAAGACATGTATAGCTTCATGTATGGCTTCATGGTCTGATAAATTTTAACAAAATTTTTTGAATTTAACTTCTGGAAGCTACTGCACCACTACAAATTAAAATTTAGTCTTTTTTCTACTTTCTCCACGATTTCTGGCTCTGTGTAAGTCATGGACTGAAAAAACCCATCCGTTTTTTTTTCGAAAAATCGGCCTTCCGTTTTTTTTAATTAAGGTTGCTATACGTTCATAGGAGATTATTGCATTGAGAGACATTGCATAATATGTGTATGTTAAATATTTCAAATAATTATGAAAAAAAGCTTATCTATCTAACGTAACGTAACGTATTGGGAAGCCAGCTAAATTTTAATCGTTTTACGCTCGAGGGACTCTAAATATTTGTGCGGAATAGCTTTGGAATTAATATATACAAAAAATATTGTTTCAGAAAACCAAAAAATTCGACAAAAAGAGAGTCGAAAAACCCCAGAAAAACCAGGAATTCTAGAATGGAAACAGCTATAGTCCTGGTACCAAAACAAGTTCAATGATTCGGTATGTCATACCCCCGTGGGAGGGGGAGTGCTACGCCAATTTTCAAAAATTGCCGATTTAGTGTGTTCGGTTAAAGCAGCTTTGGAGAGGGGAAGCGGTAAAGTTGGGGTTTAGACAAGTCCCCCTCACCCCACGTATACTTCAGATCCACCTACGACCACCCTTGTTTTAGATGCATAGCTATATACACGTTTACGTTCCGAAATTGCAAAGTGCTGAACTATGAACTACTACATTGCTGTATATATATATATATATATAGATATATATATATAAATATATATATATATATATATATATATATATATATATATATATATATATATATATATATATATATATATATATATATCACACAAATATGTATATACTTGCATTTTAGTAGTTTAAAGTGTACTTATAGTTTTATAGCGTAAACGCGTGGCAAAACAGTGAGCTTTAGGCCATTGCGAAAAAGGGCGTCTATTGACACGCGACTCGCACTATCCGATAGCCAGTGTCCAAGTTAGGATCTTGATGTATTGAAATGACTTGGGGGCAATTTTTGAGTCTTCTGCGAAATTTTTAGATTCGCTGATGACGACCTAACTTTTGTAAAGCGTATATATATATATATATATATATATATATATATATATATATATATATATATATATATATATATATATATATATATATATATATATATATATATATATATATATATATATATATATATATATATATATATATATATATATATATATATATATATATATATATACAGATGTACATGGGGGGTCCGTGGGGGGGGGGGGGGCAAGCCCCCCCCAGATTTGAAATTCCGGGACAAGCCACCCCTCAGATTTGACCCGTCGAGACAAGCCCCCTTCTCTGACACCCCAAAATCGCCTCAGATCGCCGTAAAATGCTTCAAAAATGACCAAAAAAATAAAAAAATCGCTAAAAATATAGGAATTTCGTAAAAATTTCCCATTTTTAGACAAAAATTGGAAATTTTCGAGTTTTTGGGACAAGCCCCCCCTAAAATGTCGAAAATTTCGGGACAAGCCCCCCCCCCCAGACCGAGACCCCGTGTACATGTATGTCCTCCCCCCCCCCCCCCCCCCCCCCCCCCCCCCCCACACACACACACACACACACACACACACACACGCGGCAGTTACAGTTCAGTTCAAATCAGTCCAGTCATAGTTTCATTTTAGTTTATGTTATATATTTTTTCAGTCTCAACTATCCTCCTTTTACGCATATCTATGATTGTACACTTTAAAAGTTTATAACTAGTTTTATGTAATATTGTTTGTATGCACAGTATTCAACTCCAGCGGCTGTGCATTTTATTTTGCAGAAGTTTTTTGATCATCCTAGATTATTTTTGGCGTTACAAAAATGATAGTTTTGCACACCTTTTAAAAAAGTTTTATCATTCGTTTTAATTATGTACATGTTTAGTATATTTTTTCGTTGTTATATATGATACATAAAATTTTCAATTAGAGTCCCAGTTTTCATTGGTAGAAAGAGAATATAAAAGTGACAAAGGCGGAATCAATTTAGTGTGTAATGTTGATTGATGAGCGACTCTGCCGTATATAATTACCATATCATGTCCTGTGACCCTGCTGGTGTGTTATATCGTTTATACGGTCCTGAGGTGACTTATTGCAAAGTTTGCAATATCTGTATACGTATATACTCGGACGAAGAGGAAACCTTTTTGCACACACAACCTTATACTGTATTTTATTGAGTATATTGTAGCAAAAATGAGCATTTATTATGAAATTTAAATTTTGACCTAAACTTTCAAAACTTTGGCATAGTGCTTTTACCAGAGTCAGCCTCGTAGTTTGTAAAACTACGTAGAGTCTCCAAGTTCGGAAGTTTGTTTGCATAAAGCTACTTGAGCTTAATTTGGTGTCGTGACCTTGTAACCCGGCTATTTATTTACTGGGGCTGCATTAGTTAATTAAATGTTCCAATGTTTATCACCAGTTTAGCCTGCTATGCAAACAACTTCCCGTGAGATTTTTGGTCTGCTTTGAATGGGACTCAGACAGGGCTGAAGAGTAAGCAA